>SJYC01075206.1:0-53385 GCA_006408675.1 Madoqua kirkii | reverse complement strand
AAAAAAAGGGGGGAGAAAGCACAAAAATACAAAATAAAAAATTACAAATGAAAAATAACTATTAAAACAGAAAAAATTTAGTATTTTGCAGTCACCTATGCAAATCAATTTGAAAAAAATGGGTGAAATGGATAATTTCCTAGGGAAATATAGTTAAGCAAAACTACTTTTTAGATTTAGAAAGCTCAGACTAATGTTTATGGAATGTATGAAAAAAGTAACCAAGGAACTACAGCCTCAAAATGTGTGAGGCCTAGGTGATTCCAGGGGAAATTACTACTAACCTTTCAAAAATAAGATAGCCCCTAAATTCTCTCAGAGCAGTAAAAAAGAAGAAAGTTTTCCTAATTATTTTCTGAAGCAAATATAGCTCTGATGCCTGCACCTGTTAAAGATAGGGCAGAGAAAAGTAAAATTAGCAACCAATATGATATATGAAAATTAGGTCCAATTTCAAAATAAAATATTGATAAACAGAATTTAACATCAAGGTAAGAAAATAATATATCATGATAAGATGGGGATTATTACAGAAATTCAAGATGGAGTCACTCCTAAAAAATTTATTAATGTGATATAACCTATTAAAAGATCTAAGGAGAAAAATCAAATGATTACCTGCATAGATGCTGCAAAACTTTTTATGAAAGTCAACATTCATTTGTGGTAAAAACAAATGAAAATAGGAATTCACTGACATTTTGTTAATCACAGCTAGATTAACATAAAGATTAACATTAAAAATGAGACTTTCTGGTGGCCCAGTGGTTAGTGCTATCTGCCAAGGCAGGGTGTGTGTGTGATCCCTGGTTGGGGAACTAAGATACTTTTAATACTGGAGGTATTAAAAGCAATACAATTAGGCAAGAGGAAAGCAATGACAGATTGGGCAGGTAAGAACTGAAAAAGAATCAAAAGCATTTCTATTTGTAGAGAGGCTGATCAGACAACTGTAAAACTCAAGATAATCAATGATTAAAATATAATAAAAATAATTCAGTAAAGTAATAGGTTCTAACAGTAACATATAGAAACCACTGGCTTTTCTAAAAAGGTAGCTGGTAAAATTAGAGGGGAAAACTCATTTACAACAGCAACCAAGAAGATAAAGTAACCTGCTGCTGCTGCTGCTAAGTCGCTTCAGTCGTGTCCGACTCTGTTTGACCCCAGAGATGGCAGCCCACCAGGCTCCCCCATTCCTGGGATTCTCCAGGCAAGAACACTGGAGTGGGTTGCCATGCCCTTCTCCAATGCGTGAAAGTGAAAAGTCAAAGTGAAGTCGCTTAGTTGTGTCCGACTTTTTGCGATCCCATGGACTTCTCCGTTCATGGGATTTTCTAGGCAAGAGTAGTGGAGTGTGGTGCCATTACCTTCTCCAGTACAGATACACTTGGAATGTCTTACGCTGAGTGAAATAGGGCAGATGGAGAAAGACAGATACTATATAATATCACTTATAAGTGGAATCTAAAAAAGAAAATCTAGTGAATATAACAACAACAACAACAACAAAAGGACACAGACTCACAGATACAGAGAACAAACTAGTGGTTACTAGTGGGGAGAGGAAGGAAGGTGAGGCAAGATGGGAGAGAAGATTAAGAAGTACAAACTACTGTGTATAAAATAAATAAGCTACAAGGATATATTGTACAACAACAGGGAATACAATCGATGTTTTACAATAGCTATAAATGGAGTATAATCTTTTAAAATGTGAATCACTATGTTGCATACCTGAAACTATACAATAGAATAAATCAACTGTGCTTCAGTGAAAAAGAAATATATCTTTTTTTAAAGGAGTTAGAAAGTTTATGCTAAAGCTTCATATAGAAAAACAACCAAAAATAGAGATGAGTATATTTTTTAGTCTACATGGAAGATTAGCTCTGCCAAATATTAAAATATATTCTAAAGCCTCTTGGCACAGACTGAAAAGTAGAACAGAAAGCCAAGAAATAGACTCTCATACATAGAGGGGCTTGCCAGTGGTGCTAGTGGTAAGGAATCTGCCTATCAGTGCAGAAAACACAAGAGACAAGGGTTCGATTCCTGGGTCTGGAAGATCCCCTGGATGAGGAAATGGCTACCCACTCCAGTATTCTTCCCTGGAAAATTTCATGGACAGAAGATCCTGGTGAGCTCCAGTCTATGGGGCTACAGAGAATCAGACACAACTGAACAACTGACCACACACAGATACACATAGAACTGTGGAATATCACAAGTGTATATGTCAAATCATCAGAGCAAAAATGGGTTTTTTAGTAAATGGTACTGAGACTGGATAGTCATTTGGGAAAAGATAAAATTAAGTCCATATCTTATATCATACATAAGAATAAATTCCAAATGAATCATAGATCTAAGAAGCCAAATACTCAGTGGCAAGAAGACACAGAAAAACTGTACAAAAAAGGTCTCAATGACCTGGATAAACCATGGTTGTGTGGTCATTCACCTATAGCCAAAAATCCTGGAGTGTGAAGTCAAGTGGGTCTTAGGAAGTATCACTACATACAAAGCTAGTGGAGGTGATGGAATTCCAGTTGAGCTGTTTCAAATCCTAAAAGATGATGCTGTGAAAGTGGATTTGCACTCCATGTGTCAGCAAATTTGGAGAATTCAGCAGTGGCCACAGGACTAGAAAAGGTCAGTTTTCATTCCAATCTCAAAGAAGGGCAATGTCAAAGAATGATCAAACTACAGCACAGTTGTGCTCATTGCACTTGATAGCAAGGTAATGTTCAAAATTCTTCAAGCTAGGCTTCAGCAGTACCTGAAACAAGAACTTCCAGATGTACAAGCTGGATGTAGAAAAGGCAGAGGAACCAGAGATCGAATTGCTAACATCTGCTGGATCATCAAAAAAGGAAGAGAGTTCCAGAAAAACATCTGCTTTATTGACTACACTGAAACCTCTGATTGTGTGGATCACAACAAACTGTGGAAAATTCTTCAAGCAATGGAAATATCAGACTACCTGACCTGCCTCCTGTGAAACCTGTTTGCAGGTCAAGAAGCAACCGGATATGGAACAAAAGATTGGTTCCAAATTAGGAAAGGAGTATGTCAAGCCTGTATATTGTCACCCTGCTTATTTAACTTATATGCAGGGTACATTATGCAAAATGCCAGGCTGGAAGAAGCACAAGCTGGAATCAAGATTGCTGGGAGAAATATCAATAACCTCAGATATGCTGATAACACCACCCTTATGGCAGAAAGCAAAGAAGAACTGAAGAGCCTCTTGATGAAAGTGAAAGAGGAGAGTGAAAAAACTGACTTGAAACTGAACATTCAAAAAACGAAGATCATGGCATCTGGTCCCATCATTTCATGGCAAATAGATGAGGAAACAATGAAAACAGTGACAGACTTTCTTCCCTTGGGCTCCAAAATCACAGCAGATGGTGAGTGCAGCCATGAAACGAGAAGATGCTTGCTCCTTGGAAGAAAAGTTATAACAAAACTAGACAGCGTATTAGAAAACAGATACATCAGTTTGCCAACAACGGTACCTATAATCAAAGCTATGGTTTTCCCAGTAGTCAGGTATGGATGTAAGAGTTGGACCATAAGGAAGGCTGAGGGTGAAAAAATTGATGCTTTGAACTGTGGTGTTGGAGAAGACTGTTGAGACTCCCTTGGACAACAAGGAGATCAAATCAGTCAATCCTAAAGGAAATCAACCCTGAATATTCATTGGAAGTGTTGATGCCGAAACTGAAGTTCCAATAGTTTATCCCCTGATGCAAAGAACTGACTCACTGAGAAAGACCCTGATTCTGGGAAAGATTGAAGGCAGGAGAAAGGGACAACAGAGGATGAGATGGTTGGATGGCATCACCAACTCATGGACATGAGTTTGGGCAAGCTCTGGGAAATGGTGAAGGACAGAGAAGCCTAGTGTGCTGCAGTCCATCAGGTCATAAAGAGTTGGAACATGACTGAAAAACAAGAACAAATACTAGAAGAAAGCATGAGTAAATTCTTCTTTAACCTGGAGATATATATATACACACACACACAGAGAAGGATACTACTAACCTAAGTAACTTTTGAACACAATATTTAGAATATATGTTCTTAGACTAATGTAAAAAGGCTTTCTAACTATGACTCACAACCCAGATGCAATAATAACAACAACAAAAAAAGGCAAATGTAACTACATAAAATAAATAAATGAAAACTTTAACATGGAAACAAAATACTCAAAGTTAAACAAAGTTAAAATACAACTGGCAAACTGGGAGAAAATATTTGTAATATATGTCACAGTGAGAAAGCTAATCTTCTTCATATGCAAAACACTGTTTAAAAATGGAAAGAACAAACGATGAAAAATCTGAAAAAAAATAGACAATATGAATTTGGCAGTTCACACAAAGACATAAATACAGTCCTTAAATATACAAAAAGATATTCAACTCACCCATTATAAGAGAAATGCAAGCCAAAAACTAATCTGAGAGCCAGATAAAAGGGTGGGAAAAGATACGTCCTATAAATGAAAAGAAAGTCAGAGTGGCTAAATTAATATCAGACAAAGCAGACTCCAGAACAAGGAAAATTACCAGGAATAAAAAAGAACAGTACCTAACAATAAAAGTAATTGGTTTACCAAGAAGATACACCAATGCACCTAATTAAAGCATTTAAAAATACTAATGGAAAGAAAAACAGGAAAAAACTGAAAGGAAAATACAACAAGTCCATACTTATATTTGATATTATACTTGATTATACACATGATATGGATTATAATTGATATTTCAATTCTTTTCTCTCAGTAATTGATAGAGTAGAAAATCAGCAAAGGTGTAGAAAACCTGAATGATACTCATCAATCAATTGGATCTAAATAACATTTATGGAACATTCCACTCAACACCAGCAGAACATATTCTTTTCAAGTGAACATAAATTATTTAACAAGATAGACCATATTCTGAGCCAGAAAATAAACTGTATCTAACTTAATAGAATTAAAACCACAATTCAGTGCATTTGTTTTCTGACCATAATGAATTGAAAAGAAATTGATAATAGCACAATCTAGAAAATACCTCAATTATGTGAAAATTAAACAGCTCACTTCTTAATAGGGCTTCCCTGGTGACAGACCAAAAGAATCTGCCTGCAATGTGGGAGACCTGGGTTCAATCCCTGGGTTGAGAAGATCCCCTGGAGAAGGAAATGGCAACCCACTCCAGTATTCTTGCCTGGAGAATTCCATGGACAGAGGAACCTGACCTACAGTCTACAAGGTCATTTCTTAATAACTCATGAGCTCAATGCCTCATATTTTGAGCTAAGTGAAAATGAAAACACAATGTATCAAAATCTGTAGGATGCAACCTAAGCAACACTGTGAGAGAAATTGATAGCATTTTCATACACAAATTTAGACCATTAAACACCTCTAGTAGAAAACTAACATATCTAAGCTTCCACTTTAAGAAAATGGAAAAAGAAGAACCTAATTATGACTCAGAGACCTTGTTCAGCTTTTCCTCTCCTGGGATCCTTCATATAATAAGGACAATGTCATCCTCCTGCAGCTTGATTTTTCAAAACTGAACCATTTATTACTGAGGCTCACACATGAGTGGTAAAACATTGTGAGAAAAAAAAAAAAAATTATTAACATGGGATTAGGATATAGTTACCCCCCTGTGGAGGGATGAAGGAAACCTTTGACAGGAACATGTAAGGAACTTCTGAGATGATGGTAATCTTTGTTATCTTAACTTGAATCCTGAGATACATATGCTCATTTTCTTAGGCTGTTTTTTAAAAAAGATTTTTAAAATATAAATTTATTTATTTTAATTGGATGTTAATTACTTTACAATATTGTATTGGTTTTGCCATACATCAGCATGAATCTGCCACGGGTGTACACGTGTTCACCATCCTGAACTCCCTTCCCAACTCCCTCCCCATACCATCCCTCTGGGTCATCTCAGTGCACCAGCCCCGAATACTCTGTATCATTATCGAACCTGGACTGGTGATTCGTTTCATTTATGATATTATACATGCTTTTTAAATGACACATTTACCTTTATAGACCCTTGGGTAAATATGACATTTTCACATTTAAAATTTGAGAAAAAAAATATTAAACATAGACTCTCTCTTCCCAAATATTTACTGGACCTGGGAACAAATTTTCATGTGACCACAAACCCTACCTCCAGGAACTATCTAAAATTCACAGTTCTTACTTATAAAATAATATTTCTAATCAGTCTATTTTTTTCTATTAAAATAAAAAGAAAACTATTTTTCCACAAAATGGTCTACCATTTGGATTTGGAACCCCAAGTAGGTTACATTACTACATCCTGCCTGACATGGCTGTGCAGAAGCCAAGAAGAAAAGAACAAATGCAGAAAACAGACCTCTCTCAGTGGGTCACACCCAGACTCCAGGTCTGCAGAAAATTGTCAGCAGGTGAGATTTTCTCTTTACTTGTCCTCACCGGGACCTAACTTTAGTGCACCTGGCCCTCAGTGGCTTTAATACAGTCTCTGCTTGCTCAGCCCCAGTGGGGGTGGGAGGCCAGGCTGCACTGGGTATTACCTGAACTGAAACAGTAGTGGGTCAGAGAGAGGACTGCTGGACTGGAGTTTCAAGTTCTCAAAAAGCCAGGGCTGAATCAGAGGAAATACTTCTGTCTGCTTCTCTATAGGAGCTGTTAGAAGCACAACCTTGCCCACCAACTTAACCCAGGATGTTTACTCCTTGTTGATTACAATCCTATTTCCTTGCCTTCCTGGTGGCCATCCTACACCTGGATGATAGCTCTCTTTGCAGAGAGTATCTGTAGGGACAAAGTGAGCCAAGGAGTGTCAAGAGGAGAGCAACCTAGAGCAAGAAACTGCCATACATGGTACTGGGGCTCATGCTCACCAACAGCCTCCTGGACCAGTCATGGAAAATTTCTAGAAATAGAATTTGTCAGGTTCTCATCCTATTCTCTCTATTGCTTCCTACCATAATACATCTAAATAAAATTCCAGATATGTATCAAAATTGAGAAGACAATCTTTAGAAGAAAAAAAGTGTCTTTTTCAACTAATTTTTAATGGGAGTATAATTGTTTTACAACTTCCCTCTTTCAACAACACAAGAGAAGACTCTACACATGGACATCACCAGATGGTCAATACCAAAATCATATTGATTATATTCTTTACAACCAAAGATGGAGAAGCTGTATACAGTCAGCAAAAAAAAAAAGAAAAGAAAAAAGACTGGTAGCTGACCATGGCTCAGATCATGAACTCTTTATTGCCATTTCAGACTTAAATTGAAGAAAATAGGGAAAACCACTAGACCATTCAGGTATGGCCTAAATCAAATCCCTCATCAAATCAAATTCCCTACAGTGGAAGTGACAAATAGATTCAAGGGATTAGATCTGATAGACAAAGCGCCTGAAGAACTATGGATGGAGGGAGATTCATGACATTGTACAGGAGGCAGTGATCAAGACCATCTTTGAGAAAAAGAAATGCGAAAAGGCAAAATGGTTTGTTGAGGTGCTTTAATGGACTGGAACCTGGTGAGCTGGAGTCAATGATAAAAGAGTAAAAGAGAGAAAAAGGCTGATATTCCTTGGTTTATGCAGAAAGCCAATAAAGCCTTTGACACAAAGCTTGTACTGCTACACATAGGCACCAGGCACCCTCTCGAGGGAGTGAAGGCACAGTGCACCCTCACCAGAGTGTCTTAGAAGCCCGGGAAAGAAAGTGAGTTCATAGGCCTCTGCACTCCAGAGAATTAGCCTGAGAAAGAGAGAGAGAGAGAGAGAGAGAGAGAGAGAGAGAGAGAGAGAGAGGACAAGGGGTCCCAAGCTCTGATGGAGCAATGGTGTTTATTTCAACATAATGTGGGTATTTATACTGTCTTAAAAGGTAACTATTTTCAGCAAAGATAAAAATAAAAAGTCCAGACTTACAAATTATCATAAGGCAATCCATGTCAAAGAGACAGGGTTGTAAATAATTACTCTTATTATGTGGTTCATAAAAAGGAAGAGGGTTGTAAATAGTTACTTAACACCATATGGAAAAACTAATGAATGAAATGCATGCATTGTTCAGCCCCCAGAAGTAGTTTGCTACTCCACTTAATTCCTGAATATTCAGCAATTAATAAGGGACAGAGGATTCATGACAGATCCAAAACAGCACACAGGAAGCCTCCTGTTAAATGCTTTCGACAATGGTTGTCTAAGGAGGCCTTACACATAGCTGTGAAAAGAAGAGAAGCTAAAGGCAAAGGAGAAAAGGAAAGATATATCTATCTGAATGCAGAGTTCCAAAGAATAGCAAGGAGAGATAAGAAAGCCTTCCTCAGTGATTACTGCAAAGAAATAGAGGAAAACAATAGAATGGAAAAGACTAGAGATATCTTCAAGAAAATTAGACATACCAAGGGTACTTTCCATGCAAAGATGGGCTTGATAAAGGACAGAAATGGTATGAATACAATAGAAGCAAAAGATATTAGAAAAAGGTGGCAAGAATAAACAGAAGAATTTATACAAAAAATATCTTCATGACCCAGATAACCACGATGATGTGATCATTCACCTAGAGCCAGACATCCTGGAATGCGAAGTCAAGTGGGCCTTAGGAAGCATCACTATGAATAAAGCTAGTAGAGGTGATGGAATTCCAGTTGAGCTATTTCAAATCTTGAAAGATGATTCTGTGAGAGTGCTGCATTCAAAATGCCAGTAAATTTGGAAAATTCAGCAGTGGCCACAGGACTGGAAAAGGTCAGTTTTCATTCCAATCCCAAAGAAAAGCAATGCTGAAAAATGTTCAAACTACAGCACAACTGTATTCATCTCACACGCTAGCAAAGTAATACTCAAAATTCTCCAAGTCAAACTTCAACAGTATGTGAACCATGAACTTTCAGATGTTTAAATTGGATTTAGAAAAGGCAGAGGAACCAGAGATCAAATTGCCAGCATTCAATGGATCATCAAAAAGCAAGAGAGCTCCAGAAAAACATCTACTTCTGCATTATTGACTATGCCAAAACATTTGACTGTATGGATCACAACAAACTGTGGGAAATTCTTAAAGAGATGGGAATACCAGACTACTTGACCTGCCTCCTGAGAAATTTGTATGCAGGTTAAAAAGCAACAGTTAGAACCGGACATGGAATAACAGACTGGTTCCAAATAGGAAAAGGAGTACATTAAGGCTGTATACTGTCACCGTGTTTATTTAACTTCTATGCAGAGTACATCATGAGAAATGCTGGACTGGAAGAAACACAAGCTGGAATCAAGATTGCCAGGAGAAATCTCAATAACGTCAGATATGCAGATGACATCACCCTTATGGCAGAAAGTGAAGAGGAACTAAAAAGCCTCTTGATGAAAGTGAAAGAGGAGAGTGAAAAAGTTGGCTTAAAGCTCAACATTCAGAAAACGAAGATCATGGCATCCGGTCCCATCACTTCATGGGAAATAGATGGGGAAACAGTGGAAACAGTGTCAGACTTTATTTTGTGGGTCTCCAAAATCACTGCAGATGGTGACTGCAGCCATGAAATTAGAAGACGCTTACTCCTTGGAAGAAAAGTTATGACCAACCTAGTAAAGTTGGCTTAAAGCTCAACATTCAGAAAACGAAGATCATGGCATCCGGTCCCATCACTTCATGGGAAATAGATGGGGAAACAGTGGAAACAGTGTCAGACTTTATTTTTTTGGGCTCCAAAATCACTGCAGATGGTGATTGCAGCCATGAAATTAAAAGACGCTTACGCTTTGGAAGAAAAGTTATGACAAACCTAGAGAGCATATTCTAAAACAGAGACATTACTTTGCCGACTAAGGTCCGTCTAGTCAAGGCTATGGTTTTTCCTGTGGTCATGTATGGATGTGAGAGTTGGTGTGAAGAAGGCTGAGCGCTGAAGAATTGATGCTTTTGAACTGTGGTGTTGGAGAAGATTCTTGAGAGTCCCTTGGACTGCAAGGAGATCCAACCAGTCCATTCTGAAGGAGATAAACCCTGGGGTTTCTTTGGAAGGAATGATGCTAAAGCTGAAACTCCAGTACTTTGGCCACCTCATGGGAAGAGTTGACTCATTGGAAAAGACTCTGATGCTGGAGGGATTGGGGGCAGGAGGAGAAGGGGGCGACCGAGGATGAGATGGCTGGATGGCATCACGGACTTGATGGATGTGAGTCTGAGTGAACTTCGGGAGATGGTGATGAACAGGGAGGCCTGGCGTGCTGCCATTCATGGGGTCGAAAAGAGTCGGACATGACTGAGCGACTGAACTGACTGAACTGAGCTAGGCAGGATGTAGGATAGAAATGAAACAACAAAAAAACATGACTTGGCGTGTCTGCATTATAACCCAATACAATTTACCATCCACCCTGGAGGCAAGTGATACCAGGCACAGTAGGAGCAGCTGCCTGCGTGTGAATTCAGGTTCTCCTGGATCTTGCCCTCCCCTTTAGACAAAGAAAACCAGTCAAGGGAGGTTACCTGCGGGAGGGAAGTAGGATGAATATGGCCCAATATCCCCGAAGAGGAGTGAGGCACTTTCAGTCATAAAGAGATATTTGCAGATTTCTTCGTTGTCAGTGATTTTTGTTGTTGTTCATTTCCTTTTAATGTTTGTTTTTATTCTATTTATTTATTTGGCTGTGCTGGGTCTAAGTTCCAGCATGTGGGATCTAGGCCCCTGACTAGGGATGGAACCTGACCCCCTACATTGGGAGCAAGGAGTCTTTGCCACTGGACCGCCAGGAAAGTCCATTTAGTCATCAGGCTTTCATAGCAATGTTACTTGGAAAGACTTCTGAAAAAACCCCGAAGTGAATTCCCTACCTGTTTCCTTTGCCAGGTTTATTGTCATCGCGTTCTCTTGATGATATCTGTCTATCGGATGAAGGAAGATTCATGGAGAAAGGCATGTTTCCCAGACAACAGTATGCAGGTGAACATGAGACAGCAGCAGCCCCAGGGAGCCCCCGCGACCCAGTTACCCACCTCCACACGTCTGAGCGCTGCTCTCTCCCGGCACAGGGTTTCAATGAGCGTCCAGGTAGTGAGTGGACCTGCCCCTCAGAGGACACTGGTTTCTTTTCAGTGGTGGCTTGTGAACTACAGGCTTCCTTGGTGGCTCAGATGGTAAAGAATCTGCCTGCAATGTGGGAGATTCGGGTTCAATCTCTGAGTTAGGACGATCCCTTGGAGAAGGGCATGGCTACAACCTCCAGTATTCTTGCCTGGAGAATCCCCATGGACAGAGGAGCCTGGTGGCCACAGCTTACAGATCACAAAGAGTTGGACATCACTGAGCGACTAACACTTCGGCACCTTCACCTACTAAGTCCTGTTTCGTCACTTCCCGTGAGCTGCCCCCAGCGTAGAGCTCTCCTGCCTCTGTTTCTGGGGCACAGCTCCCCCCTCTGCAGGGTGGGAGTTTGAGGACCTTCCATGGGCCACAGAACCCAGTTGCAGACAGACAGATTTTCCTCTTGCTCACTTAGAGCTGTGTCCCAGCAGGGATTTCCCCTCCCTGCGTGTGGATGGGAAGAACCATGAAAGAGAACAGGGAAAACTTACACCACGCAGGTGAGCCACACGGTAATAAACCCTTCATGAATGTCTGCGTCGAGGTTGGTTTTCTCAAGAGCTGGCTCTGGATCTTATCTCTTTAGGCAGGATGTAGGATAGAAATGAAACAACAAAAAAACATGACTTGGCGTGTCTGCATTATAACCCAATACAATTTACCATCCACCCTGGAGGCAAGTGATACCAGGCACAGTAGGAGCAGCTGCCTGCGTGTGAATTCAGGTTCTCCTGGATCTTGCCCTCCCCTTTAGACAAAGAAAACCAGTCAAGGGAGGTTACCTGCGGGAGGGAAGTAGGATGAATATGGCCCAATATCCCCGAAGAGGAGTGAGGCACTTTCAGTCATAAAGAGATATTTGCAGATTTCTTCGTTGTCAGTGATTTTTGTTGTTGTTCATTTCCTTTTAATGTTTGTTTTTATTCTATTTATTTATTTGGCTGTGCTGGGTCTAAGTTCCAGCATGTGGGATCTAGGCCCCTGACTAGGGATGGAACCTGACCCCCTACATTGGGAGCAAGGAGTCTTTGCCACTGGACCGCCAGGAAAGTCCATTTAGTCATCAGGCTTTCATAGCAATGTTACTTGGAAAGACTTCTGAAAAAACCCCGAAGTGAATTCCCTACCTGTTTCCTTTGCCAGGTTTATTGTCATCGCGTTCTCTTGATGATATCTGTCTATCGGATGAAGGAAGATTCATGGAGAAAGGCATGTTTCCCAGACAACAGTATGCAGGTGAACATGAGACAGCAGCAGCCCCAGGGAGCCCCCGCGACCCAGTTACCCACCTCCACACGTCTGAGCGCTGCTCTCTCCCGGCACAGGGTTTCAATGAGCGTCCAGGTAGTGAGTGGACCTGCCCCTCAGAGGACACTGGTTTCTTTTCAGTGGTGGCTTGTGAACTACAGGCTTCCTTGGTGGCTCAGATGGTAAAGAATCTGCCTGCAATGTGGGAGATTCGGGTTCAATCTCTGAGTTAGGACGATCCCTTGGAGAAGGGCATGGCTACAACCTCCAGTATTCTTGCCTGGAGAATCCCCATGGACAGAGGAGCCTGGTGGCCACAGCTTACAGGATCACAAAGAGTTGGACATCACTGAGCGACTAACACTTCGGCACCTTCACCTACTAAGTCCTGTTTCGTCACTTCCCGTGAGCTGCCCCCAGCGTAGAGCTCTCCTGCCTCTGTTTCTGGGGCACAGCTCCCCCCTCTGCAGGGTGGGAGTTTGAGGACCTTCCATGGGCCACAGAACCCAGTTGCAGACAGACAGATTTTCCTCTTGCTCACTTAGAGCTGTGTCCCAGCAGGGATTTCCCCTCCCTGCGTGTGGATGGGAAGAACCATGAAAGAGAACAGGGAAAACTTACACCACGCAGGTGAGCCACACGGTAATAAACCCTTCATGAATGTCTGCGTCGAGGTTGGTTTTCTCAAGAGCTGGCTCTGGATCTTATCTCTTTCAATAATGTCGCTTTTAAGTCCCTCCACTAACTCAGTTCATTTCAGTCGCTCAGTAGTGTCTGACTCTTTGTGACCCCATGGAATGCAGCATGCCAGGCCTCCCTGTCCATCACCAACTCCTGGAGTTTACTCAAACTCAGGTCCATTGAGTCAGTGATGCCATCCAACCATCTCATCCTCTATCATCCCCTTCTCCTCCTGCCTTCAATCTCTCCCAGCATCAGGGTCTTTTTAAAGTCAGCTCTTCGCATCAGGTGGCCAAAGTGTTGGAGCTTCAGCTTCAACATCAGTCCTTCCAATGAACACCCAGGATTGATCTCCTTTAGCATGGACTGGTTGGATCTCCTTGCAGTCCAAGGGACTCTCAAGAGTCTCCTCCAACACTACAGTTCAAAAGCATCAATTCTTCAGCGCTCAGCTTTCTTTATAGTCCAACTTTCACATCCATACACGACAACTGGAAAAACCATAGCCCTGACCAGATGGACCTTTGTTGGCAAAGCAATGTCTCTGCTCTTTTTAACATGCTGTCTAGGTTGGTCATAACTTTCCTTCCAAGGAGCAAGCGTCTTTTAATTTCATGGTTGAAGTCACTATCTGCAGTGATTTTGGAGCCCCTCCCCAAAAGTCTGTCTCTGTTTCCATTGTTTCCCCATTTATTTGCCATGGAGTGATGGGACTGGATGCCATGATCTTAGTTTTCTGAATGTTGAGTTTAAGGCTAACTCGAACATGTACCAAATTGACTGCTGTGTCAGGCATCAAGCCAAGCTCTGGGCGCCCACCAGTGAATAAGACAGAGACGGTGTCTGTTCTCTAGGGATTTACCAACAGGGAGACAAAGATTAAACAGTGTGAGTAATTAATAAAAGTGCTATAAAGGAAAGACACCAGGGGGTGCCTTACAGGTGCACCTGATTTAATGCAGAGACAAGAGGAAAGTGGGCTGGGACAAGGGGCAGAGGGAGGCAGGCAGGCAGTGTGGAGACTGAATAGCTCTGCCGGGATGAGCACAGCACACGCACACGCGCCTCCACTAGCTCTCACGACCCTTTGACTAGCTCAGCTATTTCAGGTAAATGGACGGGGGAGGTCTTACTCTAAATTTATACACAGGTTGAGATGGTGATAGTTGAGGTTAACTTAGAAGCATGGAACTCGTTGGAAACCGCTTTGGTCTTCAAAGGCTCCTGGAGGCAATTTTTAATTTTTTCTTTTGTTTTTTAGTTAGAAGATAACTACAATATTGAGAGTCCCTTGGACAGCAAGGACATCCAACCAGTCCATCCTAAAGGAAATCAGTCCTGAATATTCATTGGAAGGACTGATGCTGAAGCTGAAACTCCAATACTCTGGCCACCTGATTCGAAGAACCGACTCATTTGAAAAGACCCTGATGCTGGGAAAGATCGAAGGCAGGAGGATAAGGGGACGACAGAAGATGAGATGGTTGGATGGCATAACCGAGGCAATACACATGAGTCTGAGTAAACTCCAGGAGTTGCCGATGGACAGGGAGGTCTGGTGTGTTGCAGTCCATGGGGCTCCCAAAGAGTCAGACACGACTGAGAGACTGAACTGGACGATGTTGTGACGATCTTTGCCATACCTCAACATGAATTGGCCATCGGTGTACATGTGCCCCTTCCCTCTTGAACCCCTTCCTGCCTTCCTCCTCATCCCACCCTGCTAGGTGGTCACAGAGCACCAGCTCTGACAGGTTCCCGACGTCATACATCAGACTGCCCCTGGCTATCTATTTTTATCCATTTTACACACGGTCATGTATATGCTGGGCTTCCCTGGTGGCTCCTGCAATGCAGGAGATGCGAGTTTGATTCCTGGGTGGGGGAAGATCCCCTGGAGGAGGGTGTGGCAACCCACCCCAGTATTCTTGTCTGGAGAATCCCATGGATAGAGTCCACGGGTCACAAAAAGTCAGACACGACTGAAGTGACTTAGCGTGCCACATCCAGGGAAAAGCCTGTGCGGCAATGAAGACCTAGCATAGCCAAACATAAATAAATACATACAATTATATATAAAAAATAACCAGCCAACCAGTGAATTAAATGACCCTTCGACATTGTTCATTTGCTCCTTCTCTGACCTTTCTAGACTGAGTCTGGAAACTCTGATCATTTGTGCCCATTGAATCAGCTACCCCATTCCTTGTGGGCAAAATCTCCAGCTGATATGGGCAAAATTTGCCCATCCCATCAAGATTCAAACAGATCCTGCAAAATTTCATTCCAGAATTAATCGAGATCTTATATAAATAAGCCCCTCAAGGCATAAAGCCCGTAACAGAAGACTGCAAGACTCAAGGCCGCATAACCAAGCTCCCGACCCTCGTAACGCTCTGCTCTCCTCGAGTGTCTTCACGGGAGCACAGCATTCACTTGCTGAAGCTTTCAGTCTCAAAGGAACAGAAGGTCCCGCAGAGAAAAACTGCACTTGCTCCAGGTTTGATATTTAGGGCATCTGATATTAGAACAAAATGGACACTTACATTTAGATGGACTTCATGGCGACCTGTTCTCCAGAACCCCACACTGAATGCCAACTGTGAGGCATTTTCTCAGGCCTTTTGGTTCTTGAAAACATTCCTCTTCAATTGCTTTTGGCATTGAAGACCTCCAAGGGCTGGCAAGACTTGAATGAACACCCAGGGCCACCAACCTCACCAGACAGTGAGTGGTCTGCCCAAGGCCGTCCAGTCACTGTGAGGACCAGAGCCCAGGCCAGGTCACTCCTCTCCCTTGCGGTGGTGTCCTTCCTTTCTCCCTTCGCATATCAGGGCCATTCAGTGGGGGCTGGACTGACTGCTAATCTTCTACGAAAGGCTCAGGCAACTCAGGAGGGTCGATGGGAGAGCCCAGCCACAGGCCATGGAGGCTGAGTGGGGGTCTGTCCCATTTATCACCGTGACTCAGCCACTGGATACTGACTCGTGATTAAAATGTCCCTTTCATTGGTGACAAGGGTCTAATGGGGGCAGTGCAGATTTTCTGTGGCTAAGGTTGGCCTTTCACCCCAGGTCGCAGGCCTTTCTTTATTTCCCTGCTCTCAGATTAAGCAGTATTAACCTGTTCCTAAACTTACTCTACTGTGCTGGGAGAGCTACAAGATTTAGTGAATTTGAGGACAAAAAACATTGCCTATGCAGTTTTCATTACCTTTAAGTCTTAAATGAGTGATGAAATATAAATACCAATGAGCACATTTAAGGCTTCTTGAAGTACTTTTTTTCTTGCCCTTGAAATAACAGAGGCTGTTGTTCACAGCTCCGGTGCAGACAGTTCCATTTACAGCATTTACTTCATCTGGAGTCAAATTAGGGACTGTAGGGAAAACAGGTGCTCTTTTCACCTGTCCTGGCAGTAAATTTCCACGCAGTGTGCAAGATGCTACCAAAGGACATTGTCTAAATGGTATGCAAAAGAAAACAACACATGCGGAGGCTGAGAACATTCAAGTAAATTCTGTACTAGTACCTAAGAGACACAAGACCAACTGGATGGGCTCCCTTTTCTACCTCCCCCTCCCTTGCATGATCAGCATTAGTTTCTGTTTAAAAAATTTTTTTTATTTAGAACAATAACAAAAAATTCAACTAATCAGATTTTCTTAAGGAGGGGAAAATATAGGCAAGGCATGGGTGAAGAGTGGGGAAACCCAGATGCACAAGCTCTGAGACCAGCAGCTGTGCTTTAACATCTTGAAATAAATCTGTTTCCGGAAACAGAGGTTTCTGTTGTTCCCATTTAAATCCTGAATCACATAAAACTCGACAACCACTTTATTTTTCAAAGTCAGAATCCTTGTCTAGGATACTTAAATCTCATATCTGATATGTGTAAGGCTTAGGAGAAATTCTTTTCAATCCTGAGAGGCTAAATAAGAGAGTTGTATTAGCTGGTAGAGAGAAGGCAAAAGGCAACTGGATTGAGCAAAATCTGGAAATATTCAGATGAATGTTCTTGGGTCAATTAACTGACCACATTCTACTCAACTTATATGAGAAAAAAAATCATGTGGGATTTTTATAAATTGGATTTAACACATAATTCAGCATTAGCACTAGGTCCTGTTTAGAATAAATTAATCCAGATGGAAAACATTTGGCCACTAGGAAAACCAGAGTTTTGCTCAAAATGTAATCCTAACAATAAATCAGAAGGTTGGCAGAATTTTCAGAATCCCATAAGGTTGTTCAGCCCAATGGCTTCCTAAACAATGGTGGAAATGACGTTGGAAGAAATATACAAGACCTGTAACATGGAAGCACCTCTCCTTTTGAACTGGTAAACTCTAGAGCTCGTTTTATTTTTCCCTTGACTCTTCAAGTGATTTGCAAAACATTCAAAAAGTAAAACAACCTTTTTTTTTACCCCCATGGTTTCTACTACAGAAACTATTTGTGGTTTCTTACTTGTACATATTCATGTATATGTCATGACACAGTATAAGCAAATTTCAGGGTTAGTGTGGCCAATCAAAATTAGTGTCACACAAGTGAAAGGGAGAGGCTGTTTCTCACCAAGTTGTATCCAGTGAAGCCCCAGGACTCATTTTAATGACTTGTCAGAAAGGGGTTAACTGGTAAGCAGGCATCACACCCAAAGCCAGCTTGAATGAACACACTACTGGCGTTCCAGTTGATGTACAACTTCCTCACGACTTTGATTTCAGTCAAGGTTAGTCAAGGTCATCAAGGTCATCAGCCGACTGTCTTCCCAGAAGTAAAATCTGAGGTGCAACTTCTCACCTGCCACAATTTGCATCATCCAGACTTTTTAAAAGGATCTGCTGCTTCTAAGCTGAACAATTTAGCTCAATTTCTTTTGAGTTGGCTGCAAGGACGTTAGGGCTGTTATCTGTAGCCCAGCTCTAACATGCATCTCTGGACGATGTTCACTCCTGATTTATACTGTTTTCTCCTTTGCTTTCCCTTTACTGAGGTCTTACTTATCCTATGTACGTTTCTTTGTGTTGTACAGTATGCTGCTGCTGCGTCGCTTCAGTCGTGTCCGACTCTGTGCGACCCCATAGACGGCAGCCCACCAGGATCCCCTGTCCCTGGGATTCTCCAGGCAAGAACACTGGAGTGGGTTGCCATTTCCTTCTCCAGTGTATGAAAGTGAAAAGTGAAAGTGAAGTCGCTCACTCGAGTCCGACTCGTGACCCCATGGACTGCAGCCCCCCAGGCTCCTCCGTCCCTGGGATTTTCCAGGCAAGAGTACTGAAGTGGGGTGCCATGCAGCTCTGTAAAAACCTTCGGTGAAAAGGCAACAACACCTAAACACACTTTAGCTAAGTTTTACTAAAATCAGGATTAAAGTGAATCACGCCTACTATCACAGGCCGACTCAGGTCCAGGATCTCAGTGATGGAAACTGAGATGGAAACGCTTCTTGGTGAGAGGGTAACAGGCAGGAAGGCCAGAGGTCTCCAAACGGAGGAAACAGCCTGCAAGTGTCAGACATTTTATCTCTCTTAAGCGGCAGGAGGAAACAAACTAGAAATATTTTCTTTCTCTATACACATTTAAAAAGAGGTTTCTCTTAAAATTCTGTGTTGCTATAATGACACCTAGTTTCACTTGAAGTTAACCATTGCTTTTCTTATGGAAATGTTTATCTTAAGCTATGCTAATGTACTGTGCATTTACCCCAAACTCTGTCTTCAAGTCGGTTCCGCCTTTTGGGCCCAGAACCTACTTGATAAACCAGTATGTCAATACTCCGATAATGTTCCTGTAATCTATGTAAATGAAACTATTTATATGGTGATCTGCCCTTCCTCAATATTCAAGTTAATCATTTTATGGCCCAAGATAAACCATTTAGAGCTAAGGTTATCCCAAAATACATCTTATGGGTGAGGGGCCTGGTGCCATTCTAAGTTTTGAGACATTCCTTTCTTTCATTAACAGACTGCTGGTGACTATATAACATCCAGCTAAAGACTAGCAGGTGGGTACTCTTTCTACCCCCTTCTGATGCCTATGTCAGAAGCTTTCTCTTTCTCCTTTATACTTTAATAAAACTTTATTACACAAAAGCTCTGAGCGATTCAAGACTCATCTCTGGCCCCGGATTGAATTCTTCTCCTCCGGGGGCCAAGAATCCCGGCGTCGTGATTCAACAACAACCTTTCATTGGCAAGTGCATATTCTCTGTACTCTGGAGGATAATTCTCAACTTACAGAAATCTGAATTTCAATAGTTAAAAGTAAATTTAACATGGATTCAAAGCGGCTCTAATGAATGCTTTTCCAGAAGCTTCTGAAAATCTAAAAGGTTCATAAAAAATTGAATCACTCAGGTTTTTAAAAACGTCTGTGTGGAGTGGTGCCTGGCCATGGTACAGGATTAGCAGCCAGGATAACCAGAGGTGGAATCTTTATTTCACAAGTTTCAAGATACAGTACAAAACGAATCTGTACATCTCTCTATTAACAGGATTTGTTTACACAATTATATTACACTTCACCAGCCTTTATACTGAATTTAATTAAATACAAAATAAATTTACAAAAAGTCTACCATGGTGTTCTTTCCAATGTCAGTTTATGGTCTTTTAAAATGTCTCCTAAATATCAATAGTGGTTATACCTTGATCGTATCAAATGTTACTTTTTTTCTTTTAAATCAAAGAGAACAGTGTCATCTTATAATTCCAAACAGGAAAACTGGTGCTGTGAGATGACTCTACATATAACCAAGACATCCTTCTCATGCACTCATAGGATTTTCACTTGTGCAAATCATTTTCACGTGGAATATTCTCAATCTTCTTGAAATACCAAGTGGAAGGAGAAATTTAGCTTCTTTTAACTACACATTTAAAAGTCAGGTAGTGCCTCAGACAGTACAGTATTCAGAAAGTTTGTATTTTCACTTATATCTGAGACCAATGACTGATGAAAAACACTTTCATGAAAACAGAAGTTCTTCTTGCTTTATTTCTTGCACAGTGGTAGTCATAATATTGTGTAACATATAATTAAATTCACTTTTAAAACAAACAGTAGCTGTTCTTGGGGTAAATGCAGCCCATGCTCCTTTTCTTGGTAAGTAAGGGGGCTGTTTAACAGCTGAAGCACTTTAGTTTTGAAATGTGCATGTGAAATGTTAATCCAAACCTCTGAAGAAGGTGTTTACAGATGTAGCTAGACACTATAATACACATGCTACATACATGAAGACCTGTGGTCTTCATTTATAGGCTTGCATGCATACTTCCAAAACACTGGTTTGAAGAACATGAGGAGCAAAGAAAGGAGTGGAAAGAAAACAAAAGCTCATAGAAAATTCTTAAGTTTCCTGAGGCAACAGCAGCTCCTTAAATAAAGCAACAGATCATGGGCAGAAGTTTCTACAACTTCCCAGTGATACAGAAATACAAAGGCTTAGCAGTAAAACTCTCACAAATTAACCGTATATGCAGAAGAGGAACACATCCTCAAGAGTATTAGGATTAATGATCCCAAGTTAATCTCCTTTAAGTGCTAAGTCATTTTGGAAAAAAAAAAGAAACCTTCTGATTTATTTTTCTGTGCCATTGAATAGAACTAAAACCAAGGTAAGCCTTATCCAGAAAACAGAAACAAAAGCTCCAAGAACAAAATGGGGGAAAAAAAAAACCCCAGAAAAACCAACAGCAAAACACCAATGCCACCTCTGTAGCAGAAAACAAAAAGCTAAAGAGTCCCCAGACTCTGGAACGGCTGACTAACCAACAGACCAAACGCACAAGAGAACGGGAGCTGACTCAAAGTCCTACCGTTGCTGCCTCAGAAGGCAGAAGACAGCCTCTCACAGGGACGGGGAGAGCTGGGCTGCCGCGGAGAGGTGGAGCCAGCTCTCTACCTGCTAACTCTAAATCCTAACATTAAAACTCCTGAATCCTGGAGTTGGTTTAATGTCACTGACATTAACTAGCTTGAGTTACTGTCATTGTATTCAAATGGATGCCATTTGATTAGGTTAAGTATTGAGCGTTATTTTAGGAGAAGCCCAGTTCCTATTTGTTTAGGTATCAGGTCCCTAGTGCAGCTGGAGGAAGGGAGCCAAGGATTTCCAGACGAGTGTTTGAACGAAGTCACAGGAACTAAGCTATTTCAGGTTCACCATTCAAACTGCCAGTAGCAAATGAGCCAGGGTGAAACAGGAGGTGGACAGAGGCCAGCAGAAAAAGACCGATTTGGAAGACGGATAAAAAGGACAAGGGCAAGAGGCACGCCAACAGGAAGCCTGTCACCGCCTGGAGAACAAGACCGGCCTTTCCCGTCTGCCTCGGGGTAGAGAGCACTGTTGAAGAATTGTCTTTTTCGAAGTACTAAGAGGGAGGAAAGATAAAAAGACAAGGATACTGCTAAAGAAGAAATTAGGTGGATGGTAGAAAAACATGGAAGTTTAGCTGTTAAATGTTTACATAAACGGAATCAGTTTCTTTGAAACAGAGAGGGGCCGAGACCGTGGATCATACTTATTTTGAAGAGTGGGGAGGAGAGGCAGAGGTGGAAACACGAACATCCTGTACCAAACGCACGCAAATCTCTCATGTGCGAGAGCGAACAGAAGTCTCAGTATTTACATGAGCTGCCCAAAGCGACATTACACTTCTGAGGGTAAAATGTCCTGCCTTTCAGACTGCGTTTACACACGTGGTTCTTGCTATGACCACCTCTTCAGGTTTAGAAGCAACTATCCAGGACGAAAGTTTGCTCACCAGGTTTCTCATAATACTCCACACATACACACACGCACGCACGCATGCACACAAAAGCATACAACTTCACATTTAGAGCCCTCAGCTTCCTTACGGACTGATTAGACTTAGCTCTAAATACAATCCCCACTTCAAAAACCAAAGTTTTACAAGTCTACAGGTAAGGAACTCTTCAAGTTTTCTGGCACATGAGGGGTTATGTAAAGAGTATAAAGATTAATAAAAATAGATGGAGGTCAGCAAGCGCAGAAAGCCTGCTCAGATGCTACGCGGGTCTCAGACTGGATACAGGCTGGTGACCGCTGCCATCCAGCCATAAAAAGGAGTATGAGCTTGGCTGAAGTTTTTCACTCGTGTGTGTGATGTTCTCAGTGTTCTTCGCTGGTGCCGTGGTGGCTGCTCTCTGTACTCCTTAAGCAGACAGTTCTGAAGTCTAACAGCCTTGCTTTTCCTCTTGTTAACAGCGGGATGGTGGTGAAACACGGTAGCTATACAAGTGGTTGATTTTTTCCCATTACATCAAGCTGTAGAAATAAAAATCTATCTGAACAAACAGGCTTTAGTAGCTTTCTTCAACCACTGATTTTAATGCATCTCTGACTCTCTAGAGTTTTAGTATTGTAATGGTAGTTTCTGTCGCCATAGCCTGGCAAGGATATTTCACATTTAAAGAATTCAGGAGGATGGTCTGTTCATTTGCAGTAAGAAATGCAAGTATTAATAAAATGAATCCTGGGAACAAATGCGCGAAAAGTGTGTCTGTGATCCTGTACCCCCACCCAGAGTCCTTCAGTGCTGCTTTCTAATTCTCCCATTCAGTCCAGCCTCTGGCTCCAGATGAAGGCTCTGCATACTTGTAACAAACAAGCACATTACACTGAGTAGGTGGGGCAAATTCATGTGTTAGCTCAAGGAGTCAGTTCACAAAGTTTTCTATATACTCCACTCCAAGGAAATGAAGTTCACATAAAACTCTGTAACAAGGCCTTTCAGTCTTTGAAGGAGAGAAGTATGGTATAAAGTATGACAATCAATCACCGATAATAAGAAACCATCGACTTTCCCTTTTAAAGGAACAAATATGCTGAATGTGTGTACCTGCATATGGACTGATCAAAGTTCCTTGCTTATCACAGTCCTGAAACACTTTTGAGGACTTTTTTTCCGCTTAACTTAAAAGGCAAGTCCTATTTTCAGACTTTCAAACATGTTAAGGTTAAATTTGCAACTAACTGGGTTTTCCTTTTTCCATTGATCAATTCTGGTGTCAATGTATAAGACCTTCAAGATGGCTGACAGAACTTATGCACACTGAAAGAGTGAGCGAAGGGACCCAAGAAAGATAGCGGGACACCGCGGACACGCCCACTGTGAGTGTCTCGCAGATGTTTCCGGGGTCAAAAAAGGGGGGCGGGGGAAGCCACTGAGAGCTGTTATTCCATACGGCACTGAAACAAACATTCAACTTAGTTTAGGTAAGAGTTACTTATCCCTGAAAATAAAGGCATCAGATTCCAAGCAGCTTTAGGAATTCAACGCTTCCTTGTGCCTCTTCCAGGAGGTGGCGACCACTGATCCAAAGTCCTACATCGAATGCAAGTGTTCTCAGCAAACCCTTTCCTTGTCCGTCGCCCATCGGGGGGACGCGGCGGGCTACTGCGTGGCGGCTGCTCTGGGGGGCCCTCTTGCTGCGGCGGGGCCGGCCGTGGCCCCGGGGGCCTGGGGACAGGCATGTCCTGGTGCTGCCGCTGCCTGTAGGCGATTACTGTTCCCAACAGCAATGCGATGATGGTCATGAGGTAAAGGTCCCACTCAGGTCCCAAGAGCTGGTCCATATCAAGTTGGGTGAATATGTCTCGAATCTTAGTGAGAATAATATAAAAATCGTTATGACCACTGAAAGGTAAAGCTAGGAAAGTTACCTCACAAGAGATAAATACAGAATTTATTGAAACAATTGGTTTTAGTAATATTTTGCAATATCTCTTTTAGAAAAAAGATTTTACTATAAAAACTACCATATGACCCAGCAGTTCCACCGCTGGCTATTTATCTGAAGAAAACAAAAACACTTAATTCTGAAAGACACATGCACTCCGATGTCCACAGTAGCATAATTCATAATTGCCAAGATACGGAAGCACCCTAAGGGTCCATCAGCTGGTGAGTGAAGACATGGGGCATGGAATATTATTACTCAGCCATAAAGAGAGCGAAATTTTGCCATCTCTAGCAACATGGATGGACTTGGAGGGCATTATGCTAAGTGAAATAAGTCAGACGGAAAGACAAATTCTGTATGATATCACCGATATGTGGTATCTGAAAAATTTACAAACTAGTGAATATAACAAAAAAGGAGCAGACTCAGATAGAGAGAGCAAAGTAGTGGTTACCAGCGGGGAGAAGGAGTAGGAGGGGCAATACAGAGGTGCTGGGATGAAGAGACACAGACTGTTATGTAACATAAGCTACAACGTGGAGATTAGCCACTAACGGATAATAACCGCACATGGAGTGCAATCTATAAAACCGATGCATCACTGTATCGTACGCCCGTAACTCTAGAGTGAAGTGAAGTTGCACAGTCGTGTCCAACTCTTTGGGACCCCATGGACTGCAGCCTACCAGGCTCCTCCCCCCATGAGATTCTCCAGGCAAGAGTACTGGAGTGGGTTGCCATTTCCTTCTCCAGAGGATCTTCCTGACGCAGGAACTGAACCCGGGTCTCCTGCATTCCAGGCAGACGCCTTAACCTCTGAGCCACCAGGGAAGCCCAACTCTAGAGTACTGCACATCAACTGCACTTCAGTAGGAAAAAAACTAAGCATTAAGGCCCACCAGACTCTAACAAAGCAAACCGTCTTAATAAAATTAAGGACTAGACAAAATAAAACAATCAGTTCAACTGAGAAAATGAAAGGTACTTGGGGGTTTGATCTCCAGGGCAGAAAGATCCCCTGGAGAAGGGAATGGGAACCCACTCCAGTATTCCTGCCTGGAGAATTCCATGGTCAGAGGAGCCTGGCGGCTACAGTCCATGGGATCGCAAGGAGTTGGACACGACTTAGTGACTTTATAAACATCAACGAAGTATCTTACAGGACTCCTTCCTGTCAGTAACTTAACGTGCTAACTTCCAATCATTTTTCACAGGGAGTATCTGAAACAAACACTGGGGAGGACGGAGGACAGGGCTGGGGAAGCAGTGTCTGGGCACAACTATGACCCGTTCCTAGCAATGACTCACTTGCTACTAAAACGCTTCTTCTACTGATGGCAGGGCTATTTTACTACGGTCGTCCATGTGCTGTGACTGAAGGTGTTAGTTTCATGGGTTTCGTATGAATCATAGTTAGATTCCTAAGTTTAACAGCTGCACAAATAATGCTTTTAAGTTAGGATTTAACTATAATTGTGGAGAAGGCAATGGCACCCCACTCCAGAACTCTTGCCTGTCAAATGCCATGGGTGGAGGAGCCTGGTGGACTGCAGTCCATGGGGTCGTGAAGATTCGACACGACTGAGTGACTTCACTTTCACTTTTCACTTTCCTGCTTTGGAGAAGGAAATGGCAACCCACTCCAGTGTTCTTGCCTGGAGAATCCCAGGGACGTGGGAGCCTGGTGGACTGCCGTCTATAGAGTCGCACAGAGTCAGACACGACTGAAGTGACTTAGCAGCAGCAGTGACTATAATTGACTGCTAAAACTGAACTTTAAAATTATATTCTTTGTATATCATTTTAATGTTGCTTAAGTTATTCCTAGTATTTTCTGACTGCTACTTACCCACCAAGAAGAAAGGAAATATGGGGCATAATCCTTTATGTTTAAATGAAACTACATTTAAAAGGTCCCCATAATATACATTTGTAGGTATAGAATCTAATTTTTTCTGGAAAAAAGTTATAAGAAACTAAGAGTTTCCTGGGGTAGGACCTACAATAGGAGACTCTGTTTCTCTGTACTGTTTGACTTTCTTACCATCAGTACTTCTTACTCCTTTCACAGGGAAGGTGGGAGAACATCCAGGCAGTAAGATTATGGGGCATCTTACTGTTTTCCTATACCTTGGGGTAAAACATAATTATTATGGAGTATTACATGACCAAATCCTAGACTGTGCTCAGTACTGATAATTAGGTAAATATGGATAATAATGTAATACACATGTAATCAATCGTTTAGCTGAAACAGTCCTGAGACAGTAAGAGCTGGTGGCCACACTGTTAGCTTTTCAGTGAAAGGAACAAAGATGCTTTGAGTTACCGATAGCAGAGCGCACAGCGTACCCTGGCTCATGCTACCAAACAATCATACACTGATTTCAGGTGTATAAGCAGGGCAGGGCAGACGCCAGCACCTTCAGCCCTCAGGAGCCCTATAGGTGGAGAACCTTGGTGCGTTGGCTGGGGTTGCAAAACGAATTTCATCTTCTGGATGCTGAAGCAGCAAGGCCTCGATTTACATATGTTAACACCAAGTGAAGCCCCTTCTGGAATCCAACGGTGAAAGGGTGCGTCAACTCGTCCTGAAAGATGCCAACTAAAGGCTGACATCATCTCTTTCCAGCCTGGAGTGAGTTAAAGCTAAACAGCTCTTCTTTCTGCATACCTTTTAGCACTTTCAGAGTTAAATACTGCACCAGTGATCTGTCATGAGGAATGACAGGTACTGTAAGCAAAACAGACAACTGGAGAACCCTAGAGCACTGTGTTGGAAACTAAGCTGGTAGCCGTGAAGAGAATGGGTAACCCAGCCACCTCCTAGCAAGGATCTACCACTGAGCACATGTAAATAATTCTAGGTATTTTTAGAAAACACTTTCGGTGCTGTTTTTAATATGTTTCACTAGCAGAAGAATCTGAGATACTACAGCCTGGGCAGGCTCTCAAGTTCTACTTCTTCCCATGTTTTAAGTTCTCTTTTTAAGTGGTTGGTCTGAGTCACTGCTAGGCAGTCATCTGAGTAAATGCTTTTGAATTTAGTTAACTACTATTTCAAGTTGTCATGGGTTAGTCTCAGATTTCCCTAACCGGAAAACATCTGCACCAATGAAAAATGCACTAGCAATGGGCATACACGCAGGCACACTCACTCAGTCGTGTCGACTCTTTGCGACCCCATGGACTGACTGTAGCCCACAAGGCTCCTCTGTCCATGGATGTCCCAGGCAAGAACACTGGTGCGGCTTGCCACTTCCTATTCCAAGGGATCTTCCTGACCCAAGGTTCGAACCCACGTCTCTTGCTTCTCCTGCATCGGCAGGCGGGTTCTTCACTGCTGTGGCACTTGGGATGCCCTTTAGCACGGGGAACCACTGTCAGACGCCACCTGGCAACTAAATGCTCCGTGGCACCCTCATCCCTCACCTGATGAGGTCTCTTTATCCAGGAAGAAGGGACTGAGCAAAACCAAACCTGTGGGCTGAGGTTACAGCATGTGTGTTTTAATCAGAAGAGTCGTGGGCCACTTACATTTGTTTCCCGTATGTACTGCAAGGCATAGACAACGCCCAGCTTGCAGAGCGCGAGGAAGACTGGCACCTGCGCATCTGGGCTGGCTTCGGCTGCCATGTCATAAAAACGCTTCGCAAGGTGAATATCCTGTAACAGAGGTAATAAGCCAAGGTTCATTTCTTGTTAAAGTAAAATACTATTTACATGTTCAGAAAGGTTATTTTACCTTTCAAGTTTCATTTTAAAATTTCCCTTACTGAAAGAACGAACTGAAGCTTTAATTAGGTAAAATTTCTTTTAATTATCTGACTGCTTACTTTTGAAGAATTTAATGGAAAAAATTTAAAAGGTAACCTGTATGTCCCTGACCTGACATCCCCCTTGCTGGACATAGTTATATATAACGTCTGTGCATAACACTGTTAACCCGGAGACTTCTGGGGTGACCTGCAGGTCTCAAGTTAATTTTTCCCTACTTATAAACCAGCCAGCGTAAGGAATTTCTGGTTTCTGTCTGGAGTAGAGATTTTTATACTGGGGTGGACATACTCAAAAGTTTCCTAAGGGGTGTGAGGGGTTTCTCAGTCCTCTCTTTCCCTGTCTTAGATGTATTTCTGTAAAGGGGGAAACAAATTATTACTAACCCTGGCCCAGATGAGGGTGCTCTACCTTTAGATAAATGGTAGAATGGGAGGGTGTGAGTTGCAAAAATCTTGTTTAACCTCACTTCTCTCATGCCCTGAGTACTGTCAAAGAATACTAAATTCATAGGTAAGAATTCCATGAGACATGGTAAAGAAAGACTAAACATTAAGACTGACTTTTTCTGCACATTTAAATACAAGCAGTTACTTCCAGCTTTTCTCTGTACTTGTCCCTAGGCGAGTCGTTAGTTAAAAAGAAGAGCACCTTCAAACAAAAGTGACAGGATGGTATCTTTGATTTTTTAAAAAAATAACACATTTTACTTGCATGGTCAGATTTTTCAAGATGACGCATCAAACTTTATGTGATCCATGGACTCTGTGTGGATGATTCGATAGAGAACTTAAATCTTATCAATCAAATCCTGAATTATTTATTCCAATTATCACCAATCCTCATCTTGTTTAATACTTAAATTTTTCTATCTATATTGGATGCTGGATTGGTTAGTTTTTAGAGTATGAAATACCTCGTTGATTTAAAAAACAGAAAACAAATAGGAAAAGGTGATCCTAATGCCTTATTAAAACTAATGGAACGCCTTAAAAAATTAGGAATAAAACCACCACATGACCTAGCAATCCCACTCTTATGCATATACCCTGAGGAAACCAGAACTGAGAAAGACACACGCACTCCACTGTTCACTGCAGCACTATTTACAACAGCTAGAGCACGGACGCAACCCAGACGCCATCGGCAGATGAATGGACACAGCAGCTGTGGTACATACACACAGTGGAATATTACTCAGCCATAAAAGGAACACATTTGAGTCAGTTCTAATGGGGTGGGTGAGCCTAGAGCCTATTATACAGAGCGAAGTAAGTCAGAAAGAGAAAGATAAATATACTAATGCATAGATACGGGATCTAGAAAGATGGTACAGAAGAATTTATTTGTAGGGCAGCAATGCAGAAACAGACATAGAGAATAGACTTATGGATAAAGGAAGAGGGGAGGAGAGGGTGAGATGTATGGAGAGAATAACATGGAAACTTACATTACCATATGTAAAATAGATAAACAATGGGAATTTGTTGTATGTCTCAGGGAACTCAAACAGAGGCTCTCTCTGTACCAACCTAGAGGGGAGGGAGGGTCAAGAGGGAGGGGGCATATGTGTACCTATGGCTGATTCATGTTAGGTTTAACAGAAAACAACAGAATTCTTGTAAAGCAATTATCCTTCAATTAAGAATAAAAAAATTAAAAAAAATTATGGATCCCAGCAGTCTCTCCCCTAACTCTAATCAAAGGAATACTATGCATTTCATTAGTCTTTATTCGTAAGAATTTGCATAAGCTTTGTGTAACATTACAAATTAAATTTGTATAACATTACAAATTAAATTATGATGCAAAAAGCATTAATTTTCTTGCTGTACAGCTTA
Source organism: Madoqua kirkii (assembly GCA_006408675.1). Taxonomy (NCBI): domain Eukaryota; kingdom Metazoa; phylum Chordata; class Mammalia; order Artiodactyla; family Bovidae; genus Madoqua; species Madoqua kirkii. Next base: position 23,984 of record SJYC01075206.1, on the reverse strand, counting down.
TGCAAACAGATTTTTTTTAAATTAAGAGTTTTATTACTTTAATTCTGATTGTCTTTGCAAATTATTACTAACTGTGTAAAAACCACAACTTACATGTGATCTTTTTAGGCATCAAACCCATTAATTTTATTTGAATTAACAAAGTCAGGCCTTCTGATAGAAACCAAGTCGGATTTGTCCAACTGGTTTGACAGGGCAAGGAGGCTTCAACAGCTGTGTGACTCAGCAGACTGTCCAGGAATAGAACGCACAGCCTGAAGCTCTGGATTCTTGATAAAACTATATTCAACATCTAATGTTCATATAAATGTATCAAAACTTACACACTGGAAATGAAATACTCAAATTCAATAAAATAAACACTTTGACAAAAAAGCAGTGCATTAACATAGTGAAACGAACCACCTTCTTTTAAGCACAAAAGGTCTCTACAACACTGAATGAGTAGGAGTATCATTAGCTCCTTGATCAGCCCTGGGAAAGCCTTTCAGATGTGACTCCCAGAAACTGAGAAAGTGTTGAGTCCAGTGAGCAGGGAACACCTCTTTCTGCAAGTCTCTAGTTTCTAATTTGTTGTTTTCAACAGAACTGTAGGGGGGACCTACCCAAGTTAGCCAGTGATGGGTCCTTGGAAATAACTTCGATGGCAGGTTAGCCTGATTTTTGGCATATGTCACAGACTAAATATTTGCACTGTCCTGATATCTGTACGTGAACTCCGCCCTAAGGTATGAAGACAGGAGGGCTTTGAGAGGCTCTCAGGTTTGGTGAGGTCCTAAGGGGACAGCACTCATGAAAGGAATTAACGTCCTCATCAGAATCCTCAATGAGCTTGCTGCTTCTTTCTCCCTCTTTCCTCATGAGAGGCCACAGAGAGGAGAGGGCCTTCACCAGACACCAAACCTGCAGGCACCCTGGCCTTCAACTTCCCATCCTCCAGAAATGGGAGAAATAAACGCCCGCTGTTGAAGCCACTGCTCTGTGGCACTGTTTCAGAGCCCACACTGGCCAGAAGAGCACAGCACTCTGCGGCTGCTAAGTCGCTTCAGTTGTGTCTGACTCTGTGCGACCTCACAGACGGCAGCCCACCAGGTTCCTTCCAGGCAGGAACACTGCAGTGCGTTGCCTTTTCCTTCTCCAATGCATGAAAGTGAAAAGGGACAGTGAAGTCGCTCAGTCGTGTCCAACTCCTAGCGACCCATGGACTGTAGCCCACGAGGCTCCTCCGTCCATGGGATTTTCCAGGTAAGAGTACTGGAGTGGGGTGCCACTGCCTTCTCCGCATAGCACTCTAAAGCCATTTAAAGAACCAAGAACTTTGCTACAGAATTCTTCCCATTCCCATGTACTTACTTATGTGAACGAGGTTCCACTCACATATTTATAAAATGGAAAACAGAATGCTAAGTCTATTTCACAATACTTAGAATAATTTTTTAAAATGCTCTATTCATCTCAAAGATGCATTCTAAATATTAGAGAAAGTAAAATTTTATAAAATCATGAGTTTGATGAGATCAACAGTATATTGATAATTGACTATGATAATAATATCCCACTAATTTTTCTTAACACAGCCTACAATTACAGGAAGTAAAATTCAAATTCAAATTTACATACTTTTTGTTTCTGATAATCATGACAGAGTGATCAGTATATTACACTGGTATATAACTTTTGGGAATAATGGACTAAAATATAAATTCAGGGAGAAAAGTAAAAGATACAATTTTTGTTAATAAATTTGCCATGCTTTTTTAAAAAAGTTAATAATGAGGGCATCAAATTATTTTGGGATTTAAAGTAACTTAGTCATTCCATTTATAAAAATTTTAGTATTTAAAATAGCTAGTACTTAAGACTCTTTGAAACTTAGGAGAAATCTTAAATGTCAAATTAAAAATGTATAAGAGGATATGTTTTTCAAAGCTATTTTAACATAGGCAGAAACTTGCATGACCACAGGTCTAAAGAATGTTAGACTTCAGTAGGAAGGTGTAAGAGTGAGAATAAGTTCATCAGTAGCAAACATTTAATTCATTTCAAAATAATTTAGAAATGACAGAATTTGGCTATTGATGGACAGTTTCTCAAACAGGAGTTAACAGCAGAGGCAGTGATGGTTTTCCACTTTTATGGATCTGTCTTTGGCCTAATACCCTAAATACAACAGTGTAGCTATCAAATACGCATGCTTGAGGGTGAGAGAGGTGCAGGGCACTCTTTCGAAATACTACAGACTGGCTTCTAACTTGGCACCTAAAATGTGAGCACACTCCAAAGGAAGCCTATTTCCTATAAAAATGAAGATGCTTTCCCCCAAATCAAAATGATAGCATGCACACATCTGAAGTCACGCCCACCTGTTTAATGCCCAGTCCCTTCTCATGCATGTAGCCCAGGTTAAACATGGCCTGTGCGCTGTGCTGCTGCTCAGACGCTAGACGATAGTGAATAAACGCCGTCTCGTAATCCACGTCCGTGCCGAAGCCATAGAAGTGGTAGTCGCCAAGCTTGATTCTCGCCACAGTGTAGCCTGAAACAGCAGTGAGACGCGAGACCGCCCCTCAGAAGCTGCGCTGGAAGCAGACGGCACTCCCATTTCCCTCCTGCTGACACGCTTCCATGACACAGAATGTTGATTTGTGACACACGCGTGCATGTCCGTGCTCAGTCACGTCCAGCTCTTTGTGGCCCCACGGACTGTAACCTGTCAGCCTCCGCGGTCCTTGAGATTTTCCAGGCAAGAATACTGGAGTGGGTTGCCATTTCCTGCTCCAGGGGATCTTCCTGACCCAAGGACAGAACTCGAGTCTCCTGCGTTGGCAGGTGGGTTCTTTCTCACTAGCGCCACCTGGGAAGTCCATCTCACAACACACAACCTTTATAGAATTTCTTCAGCCAAGCTACAAATTCAGTAAAAAATTTAAATCAGAAGAGTTACACTTCTGAAGAAGGCTTTTAATAGTCAGGGAGAGGCAAAACAAAGTGGGTGTAATCTCTATTTCACTAACAATACTCTTCAAATGATCACTGTATCCTATTGTGTCATTGAACACTTCAAATAGTTCAACTGGGGCACTGTATAGGTGAACAGATGGGCAGATAACTGTGGGAGTAGTATGCATGAGAAAGAAATAGTCAAAAAAAAAGAGTGGGGAAAGGCTGAAATCTTACGTTTTACACCTATATTTTATTACACATTTTAGTCAATTGTCATTTTACACAACACACTAGACTCAAACTAAAAATCAGAGTAAAGCATAGAATGATATAAATGCCCAATACAAAGATCCTGCAGTCCAATTTAAAAACCCTGGGATTAGAAATCATTCTAAGAATGAATACCAATCAGGCAAAGAAGTTAAGCAACATTATCTGTTTAAAGTCATGAATGATATAATCTAGTCCTTATTATGGAAGATAAAAACAAAGATACAATAAAGGCAGGCCTGCAGGTTGAACTCTTATTCTAGAGCGAACCAACCACTCACCTTGTGAGGCGGCCCGGTTCCAGTGAAGCAAAGCTCTGGGGTAAGTTTCATTCTCACCTACGATGGTCGCTTCTCCTGCAAGGAAAATGAAACACAAACCAGGCGTTTAAGGAAAGGCACTAGAGTTTTAGGCTTCCAGGGTGGATACGTGCAACACAATTTAAATAAGAAATGGGATATAAAATATTAAATGAAAAAATTATTGAAATTAAACAAGTATTGGAATAAAATACTGAGTTCAAAGGAATCATTGCATTCAGGACAACACTGCTTCCCGAGGCATGTTTTAACCACAGAATTAGTAATAAGACTAATTACTGAACCACTCAGCTCAGTCACTCAGTCATGTGTGACTCTGTGATCCCATAGACTGCAACATGCCAAGCCTCCCTGTCCATCACCAACTCCTGGAGTTTACTCAAACTCATGTCCATCGAGTCGGTGATGCCATCCAACCATCTCATTCTCTGTCGTCCCCTTCTCGTCCTGCCTTCAACCGTTCCTAGCATCAGGGTCTTTTCAAATGAGTCAGCTCTTTGCATCAGGTGGCCAAAGTGCTGGGAGCCAGCATGGGGAATCCCGCCCATGGCAAAGGTCATGAAGAAGAGGCCTGACAGGCAAAGGCGAAACCTCCCTGGACCTTCTTGAGCATCTACCCCCAAAACCAGAGTCTGCCTGCCTTACTGCATTATGATTTCCACCTATTCTTCTGACATTTCAGGGGGGCTATCCCCGACCACCTTTCTCTGGAAAAAGTTAACTTAGAGTTCCAGTTAACAGTCTTCTGCATATAAAAGGAGTGTTTCAGCTCAGACCCCTCTGATGGCTCTCTAACTTGCCTTACCAGGACTTTTAAAACATCTTAAAGATACAGAGCCTTTTTTAAAGAGCTAAGAATTATATTGGTGGAGGGTTTTCATTGTTGAGTTAATGACTGCCGCCAAGCCTCCGTATCCTTTATCTTTCAGACACCTGGAGAATATTAATCAATGTAACTGGGATGTAAAAAAGAATATAGTAGTTTTGATGTTAGCAATACTAGACTTTTGAGTTAATGAATTTTCTCTTTGTTATAAATCACTGTACTCTTTCCTTGCTATAAATTGTTGTGTCCTTGCTATTTAAGAATGTAACCTTAATTACTGCTTTTTGAGAGTGGCACCAGACTTTAGGAAGAACAACACTTTTAGGGCAAATAAGTTTTCTAGTTGACGGACCCTTATCAGGAAATGGCCATAAAATGCTAATAGGCCTCCTGACCAGATGATGTAAATCACCTAAGATCTATGTATACAGCTAACTATGCAGAGAGAAAGCCTGGTCTCCATAAGGGTCAGGGCTGCTGACCCTGCATGACTTTGTATTATCCATTGATATCTATGTACAACTAAAAGTATAAAAGCTTTTCCTGGAAAATAAAGGACGGACCAGTTCCTGGAAAGACTGGTTTCCCCCGTGTTGTCTTTTTCTCCTTTTCTGGCTGAATTGCCATCTGGAACGTGGAGGCTTGGGAAGCCTACTAATTTTGCTGGGGCTTCTAAGATCGGAATGGGGAAGCACTTTGTGTCCCCACTCCTTCGGGAGACCAGGAAGATGCCTGTGGCCTACGCAGGTGGTGCAAACTCCTTGTCTCGGAGTTTCATTGGTTTTCCGCGTAGACCAAGTTATTCAGCCTCTTTTCTCCACTAATTTTCCAACTACATTATTCTTTTATAACCTCTTTTATATCTCTAATTAAATAGTTCTTTCCTAGACGCCGACTCCATCCCCACTTCAAATGCCCTGGATCCACCAGAGCTGGACCCCGGCACCAAAGTATTAGAGCTTCAGCTTCAACATCAGTCCTTCCAATAAACATTCAGGACTGAGTTCCTCTAGGACTGACTGGTTCAATTTCCATGCAGTCCAAGGGACTCTCAAGAGTCTCCTCCAAAACCTAGTTCAAAAGCATCAATTCTTTGGCGCTCAGCTTTTATTATAGTCTAACTCTCACATCCATATGTGACTACTGGAAAAACCACAGCTTTGACTAGATGAGCCTTTGTTGGCAAAGTAATGTCTCTCCTTCTAATATGCTATCTAGGTTGGTCATGGCTTTTCTTTCAAAGAGCAAGCCTCTTTTAATTTCATGGCTGCAGTCACCATCTGCAGTGATTTTAGAGCCCCGCCCCCCAAAGTCTGTCATGGTTTCCACTGTCTTCCCATCTATTTGCCATGAAGTGATGGGACTGGATGCTGTAATCTTAGTTTTCTGAATGTTGAGCCAGTTCTTTCACTTTCATCAAGAGGCTCTTTAGTTCTTCGCTGCCTTCTGCCATAAGGGTGGTATCTTCTGCAGTCTGAGGTTACTGATATTTCTCCCTGCAATCTTGATTCCAGCTTGTGCCTCATCCAGTCTGACATTTCACACTAAACCACCAGGAATCTATATGCCACTGGAAAATCAATATTTTTCTATTTGCTTTGGTTTTAAAAATGTATTTAACTGAAAGCAGTTAATTTTATGATCAATGTTGGATCTATTTCTAGTGTCAACTCCATAAAGCTCACTTTGATGGCTTAGAGATATGAGGTAAAATAACTTGAGCATGTGGGCTGTTCAGTTCAATAAAGAAATACCTTTGTGACTTTTCTGTTTAAACAAGTTAGCTTGATGTCTTAAATTGATGCTTTTGAACTGTGGTGTTGGAGAAGACTCTTGAGTGTCCCTTGGACAGCAAGGAGATCCAACCAGTCCATCCTAAAGGAGATCAGTCCTGGGTGTTCATTGGAAGGACTGATGTTGAAGCTGAAACTCCAATACTTTTGCCACCTGATGCGAAGAACTGATTCATGGGAAAAGACCCTAATGCGGGGAAAGACTGAAGGTGGGAGGAGAAGGGGATGACAGAGGATGAGACGGTTGGATGGAATCACCGACTCAAATGGGCATAAGTTTGAGTAAACTCCAGGAGTTGGTGATGGACAGGGAGGCCTGGCATGCTGCAGTCCATGGGGTCGTAAAGAGTCAGACACGACTGAGCGACTAAACTGAACCTGACATGCACCCTGTGTTCCAGCCCCCAGGCAGGACAAGAGTGGGCCTTACTCTGGTCAAGGATGAAGGCTGCATTGCTTTGCGCCACCTCATAGCCCTGCTCGGCCAGCAGGAGGTACTGGATCACGGCGGCATTGTAGTCCCCATCCTTGTAGCTGTTGTAAGCAGTCATGAGCCGCTCAGACCACCGGCCCCGTTCACACACATTCTTAAACAACTGTGAGAACAGGAAAAAAGAGAGGTGTCAGAAATCATTTTTTGCACGTTGGCTATAAGCAATTGTTAAGCTTGCTGTCTACATCTCTGGCAATTTTATTAAAAAACATATATACACATATATAAATCTGGGATACTAATTTGAACAGTAGCTCACTCACTCCTCCTGTGAGGGGCCACCCTCTTGTGAGGTAAATCCCAGTAAGAGCTCCACTTTATGAGGAAGGAAACTGAAGCATAGAGAGGTTTAGAAACTTTCTGTGTACATGCTCAGTCCTGTCCACCTCTTTGCGACCCTGGGGACTGTAGCCCGCCAGGCTCCTCTGTCCATGGGATTCTCCAGGCAAGAATGCTGGAGTGGGTTGCCATTGCCTTCTCCAGGGGATCTTCCCAACCCAGGGTTCGGACTCACGTCTCTTGCCCTGGCAGGTAGATTCTTTACCACTGTGTCACCTGGGAAGCCCTTAGAAACTGTGCTAAGCATTTAACAATGCTCCTCTGAAGTGCCAATCATGAGAAAGCTAAAGAGGAAAGGCTTCAGCTAGGAGATATTAGGATTCCCCCTGCAACATTCATTTTACATACACTTTCTGTGCTATGTCTCAGATACTGTCTGAGGTGCTAGAGAGACAATACCATCCGCTCTTATAAAGGCTGATTCCAGGGGGACAGACAAACTGAATCAGTAAGTGCGGCAGTCAGAGCCTGCCCTGAGTGTCTCTGTGCTAGTTGGCCGAGTCTGTCTCTAGTCTAGAAGAAACGATGCAAAGAGAACCAGAATCACAACAGCAGACTCTCCTCCCGGGCAAGCGCAGAAGGGCCCTTACCTCCACTGCCGTGTGACATGATCGCATCACACCGGTGCCGCTGGCATGCATCTGAGCCAGGTTGTAGAAAGCCAAGATATGGCCTCCCTGGGAAGCTAAGTTAAAATACTTCAAGGCTTGTTTGTAATCCCTCTTGACTCCAATGCCGTCTGTAAGGAAAATCACATGAGAGGTCAGGAACAGTGTTAAGTGGGACTTAACTAAAGCATCAGAGAAGCTTTACCTAGGAATAAAACTAAATGAAACTCAGGATTCTTACTCCAGAATGATGTGAATCTTATTAACAGAGATTTGTACATTAACACATATTAATATATTCTACAGAGCAATACAAGATGTGCACAAATTACTGACTTGGGAGGACATTAATCAGATGAAGAAAAACAAATACATTATAGAAACTCAACAGCTCCCATTTCATATCACAGTGACATCTAGAGGAAAACAGGGAACTTAGATTTGGAGTATCCGTCATTACTTACTATAGTACATGGAGCCAAGCTGCAGCTGCCCATCCACCCAGCCTTGTTCAGCAGCTTTCTGGAAATACTTCAGTGCCAAATCATAATTCTGGAGAAAAAGAGGTCACATGATCACATGATGAGAAGGCTGACATAGTCTGAAGTCAGGAGATTCATTCATAAGAAGAATTCACAAAGCACACAATATTCCTGGAGTCACTAAAAGACCTTTTTAATAACACACAGATGATAATATTTTTTAAGTCATAGTGGATTAACATTTAAGACAGTGAAGAAAAACAAATACATTATTTTGTGAAACAACTTGTATGTCTGCTCTCAGAAAGCATAAACAACACTACTAAAACAGCAGACCAAAAGTTAAGAAAGTCACAGCTTTTCTATTAATCAACAAACCCTTTTAAACCTCAATTTTTAAACATTAAATAAGAAAAATTATTCTCTCCTTATTAGTTCCTTCCCTGAACAGCTTATCAAACATCATTATCATATTTCAAATATCATACATATCCCCAGAGAAAAATGAAACAAATGACACTCCTGGATTCCACTATCCTAAAATGACTAGAAGGAAATCAAAATGAGACCACAGCCCTGTCTTTCATGCTAGGGAGTGTCTACAGCCTAGAATTCTCTACTGAGCTCTTAGTCTGGGCCCAATTGAAAGAGTACATGGCTTGGGAGATCGGACAGAGGTGGGGATGGTGATGAGGATCCAGGGGCCTCCAGTGTGAGCAAGAAGCGCAGAGGAACGTGGCGCAGTGGCCCCGGAAAACCTGGAGGGCCCCGAGGAGAGAGTCCAGGGAGGCAGAACCAGCGCCGTGTGGGCCGACACGGGAGGTCACTGCTGAGCCATGCAGAGCAGTGACAGGAGGTGGGAGCCTGACCACCGAGAGCTGAGGGTGAACGGCAGCAGCTCACGGAGCTCCTTCTCGGGAGAGACCTGCACTGCAGGAAGGGCTGGAAAGGAGAGCAGTGGCAGCTAGAAGGGCAAGGGGCAGCGCAGAGAGCTTTCCCCCTTCTACATGACAGGACTTGAGAATTTTCTTAGGCCTGAGTGAAGACGCGGCCCGGAGATGCTGCAGCCTGAGAGAGACGGGAGAGTCAGTGGGGCGAAGAGCAGAGACGGAAGCCTGAGAAACAGTTTCACGGCCTGAGAAGGCGCCAGAGACACAGCCATGAGGCTGCTGCCACGGTGGTACGGGGTGAGGGCTGGCAGGGAGCCAGACCCGGGAGAGAACGGCCCGGGCTGAGCCCTGGCACAAACGGAGCGGCCTCACCTGGGACTGGGAGCTAGCTAAGGAACACTCTCTACGTCACCAGCTGACTGCTTGCTGACGTCAGAACGTTAGGATTGAAAACTTACAACTTGGACTCCTCTCCCGTAGAGGTAAGCCATTCCAAGCCCACTCTGTCCAACTGGGTTGCCCTGCCAACCAGACCAAAATGAAAGGATTCATTAAAAAAAATAGGCAAGAAAAAGTGACTGCAAGAGAAATAATTTATAAGCATATTCAAAACATGTCTTAGTATGTTTCTCAATTCAAAACAGAATTTCCTCCTTCCCATCAGACTACACAGCATACTGAGTTTTGGAGACCTAACATTCAATATTTGCTGAAAAACAATGAAGAATAAATTCACTCAGAATTAAATTTTGGTGACTTACCTTATGAATATCTGGCTCACAAATCTGTGATATGAAACATGACTGATATGTTTAGATATGTTTAATCTTTCCAAAATTAAAAGTAGGTCACTTTTTTTGCAGGGGGGGGGTTGGTTTTCCACTGGTAATCTCCCACCCCAACAAAGATGCTGCTGCCACAGGGCAGAATCAACACACTGAGATCAGTGGCGAGGGTATGCTTAAGGTTGTTGGACTATTGTGGAACAATCACTGCTTTGAGACCTTAAAGAAAAAATCGAGTATCCACCTGAAACTCAGAAGGACAGAAGCATCTTTAAAACAAGTGTACAGTGCGCCTTCAGGAAAAACTTAACTGTCGTTTGGGACAACACGTACTAGTCGTCCTAGTCCAACTAGCAGTAGTACCAGTTAGCAATATGTACTAGTTGACAGAGCGGTAAGTGCACACACTGGCGTCGGAGGGTCTTAAACCCAAGATGCAGCTTTCTCAGGGCCAAAGAAAGTCTAACTTGGGTGTTAAAATGATCAAAATTAAACAGTGAAGCTGTAAACCTCAAGTTGTAACACAAACAGGGTAAATTATATAACTCCCAATTCTTTTACTAAAATCATTATTTCCCTGGCCAGGAAACTTCTCAGTAAAATTGAAACAGACTTAATAAATGATCTAGTCCTTAATACACACATGCACGTGCACACACACACATATGCACATAGCTTTTTACTGAGAAGGTTTCTTCCTAATCCATTCATCCAAATGAATCATATTAACATAAGCACTTTCAATAACTTATGGAATAAGCTGATTATGATTAATTCCTTTAAAAACATCTCTCTTAAAATAACAGGAATATGGCACACATTTCAATACAATGAGTCAAGAAGGCTTACCATGTCAGCAGCCTTTTTGAAGTAGTGAAGGGCCGTCTCGTTACTCTGAGGTACAATATCGCTTCCTTCTGAATACATCTAGAAAAGAGACAGACTCCAATTTCAATATGAGCTGTAACCTTCTCAGCAATTATATTTTTCACCTACGTCATCTCATGATTCCAAGAAATCTTTCAACAAAGTGTTATGGTTTCCCACAGGATATTTTAGAATTAAAGCAAAATCTTAAAGGTAGATATTTTTAATATATTCTTGGTCATGCCAAATTTACGACTTATCTATAAACACGACTACATAAAATCAGTTCACTGATCAATCTCAGGTAAAGTAATTTTAAACCCCAAGATAAATCTTTCTTCTCACGCTGACCAAGGGCAGTCAAATGGTCAATCAATTGTTTGGAATAAGTCATTACACAAGGAAAAGGAGAGCGAGAACAATGTCGTCCACTGCTTTCCCGAAATAAGATGCAAGGACGGTCTTAAGTTCAGGAAAACAGGTGACTCAAAAAGTTATTTTAAAAGGTTTCAACACAGAATGATTACAGAGTACCAGGTATGGGACCTGATAAAAGGGCCAAGAGAAAGGAAGACTGAATGAGCGGTAGTACTGTTTTTATCCACATGTATATTGGGGAAATAAGGAAAGGAAATCTTGTTTTGAGATAGGGGAAATCAGAAATTCAGAGCAAGAATCGAGAGGGCTGAAAAATTCTTAAATGCTAACAAAAACAGATAGGTGATAAAAATTTCTACACTGCACTAGTGAGAATGTCTAAATGTAAAGTTCTCAGGCGCCAAATGACCAGTTGTGACCGTGTGGCAAATACTGATGAGATCTTTCTCTCTGTAAAGGCTTCTGAGACATATTCTCACTGAGCCTCCTAACCCTAGGACTTGGCCAAAGGTGAAAATGCCCATTGGTTTACACTGTGTTAGTGTCCAAAATAATGAAAAAGGAAGTGGTGAGAACATGCCGTGACATATGGAATCTGTTCATTAGTCTCTAGTCTCTAGACTTAAATGCTTCCTTGGCTGAGAAAAGAACTGTACTGAGAAGTGGGTGATGCTATCATATTTAAGACATTAAATAAGGTCTGCAGATAAATTTCAACACACTCTAATCGTCTCGATTCAACATGGAAGTAAACAGACAATTATGACAGACTTGGCAAAAAACAGCACAACATAAAGAATAAATCCCTTATTACTCCATATCATACACCAAAGCAGGGCTGCAGATAGCGACAGTTAGCTTCAGAGGAGAATTAACATCCTGATAAACAAATGCTATGTTCCCTCTAAGTTACCTAAGAAAATGTCTCAGGGTAGCACTTAAGATATAATACGCTTGTATTGGAAATTTTATTTCCAGCTTATTTTTATTAAATTGTAGATGATGAATACCATACGTGCTTACTAGGTGAATACCTCTTGCAATCAAAGGAAATGTTCACAGGATGTACAGTACCTTTCCCAAAAGGCCATGGCATGGGAATTGCCAGCATTCGCTGCTAAATTGAAGTAGTCAAATGCTCTCTGTGAGAAAGAATTTATGAAAAGAATCAGTTATTAATAGAATCTGCCCTTGGCTTTAACCAAAATAATTACTTCAGAAACATTAAAAGGAAAAAAAAAATCTTGTTACACTGAAGCATACGAGTTGAAGTAAATGGCAAGGCAGCATGTGCTGGCTGCCACGGGCGGCCTCCAGTCCCTCTGGCAGCCAATCCAGCCCCAAGTCCTGTTTCCTGCACCGGCGAGCTCGCCTGGAGCGCATCCACGACCCTCCCTCCCCACGGCTCCAGTGGAAGCGGCCCTCTTTCCTGGTGGAACTTCTGCAAAGCGCCCCTCCCTGATCCTCTGCTTTCATTGTTGGGGTCACCCAGGCTGGACCTTGCAGCTCCCTGAAGCGCGGTAAGGAACAGCTGAGACCCTTTATCTCAGCACGGCTGCACCTCTTGCTCCCTGCACTCCAGGTGCACCAGTGACATGTTCTTAACTGCCTGGGGACCTTGACACATCTGTTCTTTTTGGCCTGGGATGGCCTTACCTCCAAGGTTCAACTTAAATGTCAACCACATTTCTTCAGAGACAAGTGCTACTTTCCAGTCAGGAACCTACCACTGGACACTTTAAGTCTCCTTTGTAACAATAATCACAATTTACTACACATTTGTTGGTGTGATTGTTTAAAAAAGTAACTATTGTGTCTGTTAAACTTGAAGCTCTGCAAAGGTGAGAAGCAAAGCTAAGGTCCAGCACTGTATCCTCGGGGTGATTGGGACAGGTGGTACTACTCAGTGCTGGCTGAGTTCACGCCATTATGCATTGGGAATGCCTTCTCTTCTACGAAATTCATCCCTGTGTAACTGCTTCCCGGGTACGTAGCATACAGCACCGAGAATCTCCCAAAACTTGCTGTATAAAGAAAGCAGAAAATTCTTAACTGGATTTCTGTTCTCACCTGACATTTTTACTCACCTGTTCATTTGGTGTGTTCCTGGCCTAACAACACGAAATTTTAATGACTGAGAGACACTGAAAGTTGTTAAAATGCTGGCTGAATAGTAATTTTTAAAAAGCATCAAGATTTGGTATAGTTTCAGTGATAAATGCATTTCATTATAATCTAATTCTTAAAGTTGATGCAGTATAGTGTATAAAATAACCTTATTTAGAACATTTAACTGGCACGGCAGAGAAACAGGGTTTTATTAGTAAGCATCACCTGGTGCAGGCCATGAGGTGGCAAACAAGGCAGACACAGACCGTGCTGTTTAAACCTTATATTCCAGCAGGAGAAACAATTATACTACACACTTGACTAATTTACAACGACAAAGGCCATAGGGAATACAGACTTTCAGAACTCCTAACTGTGGCACACAACCTATTCTGCAATGGGGTAGGGGTCACAGGATGAGACACTAGACCTGACTTCTGGAGGATGAGTACAAACTGTCAGGCAAAGAAAGGAGGTGGGATAATAATATTCACTCTAGACAGAAGGACTGGCCTTCCAGAAGTCCCGAGACAGGGAGCTTCTTAGTATTTTCAAAGACCTGAGTAAAGGTCCCTGTGCCTATGTCTCAGAAAGCAAGGGGCTGGCAAGGGAAACAGTCCAAGGCCTTGGAGGTCATGCTGAAGGTTTTGGCTTTTAAGCTATTGGAAATCACAGACCACTCAAAAGAAATTAAAGCAAGGGAACTGCACCATCAGATGCACAGTTTATATCTGTAGTAACCTGTACAAGTTACTGCTTAGGAAATGCAGGCAGGAAATTATTCACGTAAGTGACAGGTGAACTGCGGGCAGAAGGGAAGAGATGAGCCATACACAGGACAAAAAGCAGATAAAAACTGGGGACTGGAAATGGATGTGGCTGCTATAGCTGCACATGCCTAATTTCTCAAAAACTCAACACTGAGGTCTCCTCAGTTCTAGGAAATACTTTCCAGTAGGAGTTTTCAGACATATGTCTATCACATTCCTATAGAAAACCAAGACGTTGTTCTATGCATTTTGGCAGCACTGACAACTAGTTTTGGCATTAATAAAACCTTTCCCGTCACCGCAAAGAATGACCACATTTTTTGTTCTTCAGGTTCCTCAGGGGTTGGATCTTGAAAGCTCATTTGTGATGGTGACTCAATTTCAAAGCTTGATATTGTCACTGACTTTGCAAGAAATACATCTGGAGCGTCACAGCTTGCCACAGCATGAAAAGCTAAGCCTGAAGATCAGGAAGGGTACCTGATGGTTTTGTTCTACTCCACGGCCTCCATGCAGGTGCAGTTGTCCCAGACCAACCTGGAAATGAACAAAAAGGAAATAAGGTTTTATAAATGGTAGCACCTGCATCTGGCCTGTAATTAAATTAGCTCAACAAGAAACATTTGGTCACAAAAAGGGTTCTGTTCATAAAATAGAAAATTAAACATTTTTCTTAATTCTTTAAGATATTACTCTACTACATTAAAAAAAATCTGCTTTTAGTTGCAAAACATCCTTCTGAAAGAGGTGAGAAAAGGCATTTCCACTCAAACTAAAGAAAAGTTCAAATCTTTTGAATTACAGGGTGTTCTTCAGGAAGTGAGAAAATTATCCTAGGAAGCTTGGAGATGAGACAAGAAATAAAGAACAACAGAAAGGTAAATCTGTGAGGAATGCTATACTGGATGGACTGTATAAAAGAATAATTATCTTGTGGGGTTCAAAAATACATAGGATTAAAACACAGACAACCTCCAACCAAAGGAGGGTATGAAAGGAGAGAAAAGGAAACAAAGAAAAGCAAAATAAAAACAAGAAAGATAGAAAATTAAAACCCAAATGTGTCATTAACTACTCTAATTAAAAGACTGTCAGAATAGATTTCTAAAAATGAACAAAACTTGTCATATGATACTTATAAAAAACATACCTTAAACATCAGAAGGTTGAAAGTACAAGACAGAAAAGATCCCATGTAAATACTAACTGAAAGAAAGTAGGGTAGCTATGTCAGTGTTAAGCAAGTTAGTGAGTTAAAGTCGCTCAGTCCGTCTGACTCTTTGCAACACCATGGACTATACAGTCCATGGAATTTTCCAGCCCAGAATACTGGAGGGGGTAGCTTTTCCCTTCTCCAGGGAACTGAGAGCAAAAAATATTTCTGGAGATAAAAAGAGGATATTTCATGATACAAAAGTTTGTTCAACAGAAAGATAACAGTATTCAGTCTGTATGCACTCATCATGGATTAAAATTTAAAGTCAAATTGACAGAACGAAAAGAACAAGAAATCCACAGAGTGAAAAACTGCAATCACGTCATCTCCGCAACGGACAGAAAAAGCAGACAGATTCAGTAGGGATTCAAAAGAGTTGAATAAGAATGAAGAAACCTGATTCAATAGACACATACAGAACACTACGCCCGACTGCAGAAATTCACATTCTCTTTAGCATATGGACTATTTGCCCAAACTGACCAAGTGATGGGGGCATAAAGCAAGTCTCGAAAAATCCCAAACAACAAACAGCAAAGAGCATATTCTGACTACAGTGGATTAAGAGAGACTCCATCAACAGAAAAGGCAAATAGAAAGTTCACGTCCAGTCATTCCTTGGTATCCACAGGGAACTGGTTCCAGGACCCCCTTCCCTGCACAGAAACCAAAATTTTCAGACACTCAAGTCCCTTGTATAAAATGCATACAGCTGAAACACAACCTCCTGTACATGTTAAATCATTTCCACATTACTTATAAAATTTAATGTAAATGCTAGGCAAATAGTTGTGAATACTATGTAAATAGCTGTCGATGTGTAACAAATTCAAGTTTGCTTTTTGGAACTTTCTGGAAAAAAAAAGTTTTTTGACTATTTTTGACCCATGGTTAGTTGAATCTGTGGATGCAAAACCTGCAGTATACAGAGGGCTGACTGTATATGGAAATGAAGCAATTCATTTCTAAATTATACAGGAGTGAAAAAAAGTGAGTATCAGAGCTAAATATGATGAAAACATGACAGTGGTAGAATGTATTTATATCAGATATCAAGCTCTATAAAGCTATGAAAACTGAGATGAGGTTTGCATAAGACATGTATTATGCATATGTGCATAATAATGCTGTGTGTGTTATAATGCTGTGTGTATTATTATTTGTAATCGCCCACATCTGGGGAGAATAAAATGGATGAATTGTGGTAGATTCATACAACGAAATACTATATAGCAAAGCAAATCAATGAATTATAGCTATGCGAAAACACATGGATTGATTTCAGAAACAATACTGAAACAATAGCTGACACCAAAAACATGCCATAAGACTTTTTTTGTTGTTGTTACATAAGATTCAAAACCTGGCCAAACTAATCTACAGTGTTAGCTTCTACTAGTCTTAAAATTAATTGGAAACGTATCTACTGCTCATCCCTATAATTTCTAAATCAGAAAGAACTGTCAACTTAAAAAAAGATGGATGGTGAAATTCTTTTTAATATCATCAAAACAACCTATGACACAACAAATCACACATGATACTTTGATGTATGCCACAGAGTTTACATTAAACAGGCCTACTTCGGTCCCTGACCTTGAGAAAATTATAGTCTAAGATAAGCAAAGGAAATGAACGGTAAACAGCTCTGAAGAGCATCTGAAATTACAAGTGCGCCGGAGACTTTCTGTTTAGAGGAAGTGACGGTTCTTATCTTGGCGACTCCAGTAAGAGCCTTCGTCATCACTGTAGTGTTGCTCCACTGGAGAAACAGTTTCCAGCCGCGGAGCACTGGAGTTCTCCGGCCAGCTTTTAAGGCACCATCAATGCCTGGGTCACAACCCAGACGAATCCAGATGGAAGGTCTGGAGAGTAAATGGGACTCGTTTATAGCTAATAACAGCTCAGTGAAAACGTTATGGCTCCAAGTGCTTGCCCCCAGAGGCTGTCACACACAAGGCAGTGCCCTTGCACGAGACCCTGAAACACATACCTGGGCTTGCACGTCCCCCTTTTCAGCCAAGAACTGGTAATACTGAATCAAGTCTTCCTCGAGCATTCCGCTGTTCATTCCGGGGTTTTCAACCTCGTCAGGCAGCCGTATTCTCTGCACCACTGCGCCTCCCGTCAGTGAGATATCACTAGCAACTGAAACAGGGACAAAGCAACACGGGATGCAAGTCAGAGGGGTGGCCCCACAGCGAGAAGTACCATTCCAGCTCCAAGTGCCAACAGACACTGCATTAAAGGAATTTTTTTCTATTGTGGTCTATGGAGAACGGAACAGTCATCTCAATGAAGTTCAGTTTCTTTCCCACACAATATTAAGAAGTGGAATCCAAAGCAAATTTTTAAAAGTCCTTCCTAATCAACTAGTGTAAAGACAATTCCACTTGAGTGAGCCAGTCACAGTATTTCAAGTAGTACAATAAATTTAAAATTAAGTCTTTTTTTTTTTGGTAACGTAAAAGGCAAAAAAAGCAAGTACCATGATTGGCCACAAGACGATAATGAGTCAGTGCGGATTCACAGCTCTGGAGGACCCCGATGCCAGCCCAGTATCGGTAACCCTGTAATAAATACAATCTCAGTGAGAAGAGGGCAGTTTCATGTGCTTCAGTGGCATTCTAGTGGGAACAGATAAAGCTAACCATGTGCAGAGGGGAATGGTACTGTCCTTTGATACAAACACACGGCCACCTCATTTATCCTGAGTGTCACATTCTGAGGTAATTTATTCAGCAACTTCTAACAATCAGACTACAGCTAAGATTTGGGAAACAGATACTAAAGTTCTGAGAGCAATCAAAATAGAGGCCTTCAACTTTCTCTCTGTAGTGTGTGCCCATTTACCTGCATGAGAAGATTACCCAGGCTCTTGCTTTTAGATGAGATTTCAATCTACTTTAGACACAATTTCAACAAAAATTGATTAATCTTCCAAAGCATTAATAACTCTTAAAGAAGCAACCAACTAGCAATCTAGGGAAGACAAGAAAACTACTAGAGACAGGCACAGTAGTACCAGGAGTAAATGACTTCAGAATAAGGGGAAGACAGCTGATTTTGAAGAAGAAAAGAGAACAGAGCTCTCTGGGGTCACACAGACTCACAAAACCTCACCAGCTTTAACAGTCCTCAGGGCAGACGTGTACAATAACATGTGTAATAATACTGAACGTTCTTAGTCTGTAGCCCCTATGTAAGAAGATTGGTAAACAGCTTTAAAATGAGATTTCTGTCAAAAATACTTCATGTTTTCTGGACCAAGGCCAAGCTCCCTGGCGAGACATCCAGCCCTTGACACGGCCCCTGTCTGCCTGTCCTGGTGATGTCTGCCTGGCACTCCCTCCTCCGCCGACAGCTGCTTCTTCCTTCAGCAGGGTCTCCCTAACTCCCTCTGCTTCCCAGGCCAGCGTGGGCTGGGGCCTGTCAGTGATTCCTTGACGCTCCCATGCTGCACTGTAATGGTCTCCCTGCTCATGCCCCCATCTCGAGAGTAAACGCTTGCTGTGGGCTGGTGTTAGATCTTATTGTACTAGAAGCACAATGACAAGTATTCAGTGTTTTAGAATACACAGAGGAAAAATTATCCAGAATCTGCCCAGCTGGCCGGAAAACCAGATTTTTCTTCTTCGTTAAGTCTCACAGTCCTATCAG
Source organism: Madoqua kirkii (assembly GCA_006408675.1). Classification (NCBI taxonomy): domain Eukaryota; kingdom Metazoa; phylum Chordata; class Mammalia; order Artiodactyla; family Bovidae; genus Madoqua; species Madoqua kirkii. Next base: position 5,235 of record SJYC01075206.1, on the reverse strand, counting down.
TGACCAGGCAGGCCTGTTGAGCCCTTCCAGATTTTGGACTGGTTTCCCTGCTTTTGGTCTTATTCCTGCTCAGTCTGTTCTTTCTATTTCTGCAAGAACTTAACACCTTCATTTGGAACATAGTAATATAGGCCAGGGGCTTCCCTCATAGCTCAGTTGGTAAAAAAAACATCTGCCTGCAATGCAGGAGACGTGGGTTCAATTCCTTGGTTGGGAAGATGCCCTGGAGAAGGAAATGGCAACCCACTCCAGTATTCTTGCCTGGAGAATCCCACGGGCAAAGGAGCCTAGCGGGCTACTGTCCATGGGGTTGCAAGAGGCGGACATGAGTTAGTGACTCAACCGCCACCACCACCACCACTATGGGCCAAAGGTCACATGACTCTCTTAAAGTCAAGTTATAAAGTAGAAGGCAGATTAAACACCTCAGCAGAAAAGAACGTGGAGGTCAGATGCTGTATTTTACCACTAAGCCATTTAATTACTCAGCGCTGTCAGGTAACACATAAGAGACACTCTGCAGTAAACTTTCTAGGACACTGGCTCTTTGTATAGTTAGTCCATCATCAATTTAAACATAAAATCGGCCATAATCCAATCTAAAAAATGATTCTGACAAACAATTCCAACTTAGAGAAAATTGGGAAAAGAGTCATTTATCAGATTCTTATTTTAAGGGCAATCAGCCAAACTAATCATTTTAATGAAAAATCGTGGACTCTACCAATTGTTATCCACATGCAGATTCAACTGCTGTATCCAGTAACAAGAATTTGAAGGACATTCAAGTGAATATTGGGTCTTAGTAAATATAAGTAAACTGTAATCATGAAAGCTAGAGAAGTGGTGGTCACCTGCAATGATTAATGTTGCTGAAACTGTTAGCAATTTTATTACCTTCCATTTAAATCTTACTTACCAAAACCATGTGGGCTATTAGGTTGCCCCCAAGAGCTCCGAAAGTGTAATAAACAAGGGCCTGTGAAAGAACGAAAGATGCTTAACTGAACACGGGCACACAGTCACCCAGTTCACACTGCAGTATACAACAAAGTTTTAACAAGTGTTACCTTTGCCTGACTTGAATTAACACCAAGTCCAGAAGCATAGAGAAAGCCAAGAGCCTGAAACAAAATAGAAAAGTCACGAGTGTAAGTTTACCTGAGGCAGACACAGTTCCATGAACCAGGAGAAGACGTAAGGGTCCTTAAATGCTAAAAAGTGTGAAAGCTGCAAATGTGCACAACTGTGGAATTAAAAAGCCTCAGAAATGCACTCAAGGTTTCACAAATTATACAATGAAATGTAAGTTTTAACAAGTAAACAACTTTAGCTTGAAGATTAAAGACAATTTAAGAAAACCAAAGCTGAACACACTTAAATATGACTTTTACTTGATTCTTGGGGAACAGCTAGTATGAAAACAAAATGCCTCCTATATCATTACATTAAAATGTCGTCTATTGGACTTTCCTGGTGATACAGTGGATCAGAATCCGCCTGCCAATGCAGGAGACATGGGATCCACCCCTGATCTGGGAAGATTCCACGTGCCACGGAGCAACTAAGCCGGACAGCCTAGAGCCTGTGCTCGAAACAAGAGGGGCCACGGCAACGAGAAGCCCAAGCTCAGTGGAACTAGAGAGAGCCTGTGTGCGGCAATGAAGACCCAGCGCTGTCACAAATCTAAAAAACAAAATTTCCTTTCACTATATTATCTATGTAGAGGGGGGTACACAATGATAATGGGTGAGTGAAAGCTGTTCAGTTGTGTCTGACTCTTTGTGACCCCTGGACTATACAGTCCATGGGATTCAGGCCAGAATACTGGAGTGCGGAGTCTTTCCCTCCTTCAGGGGATCTTTCCAACCCAGGGATCGAACCCAGGTCTCCCGCACTGCAGGTGGATACCTTACCAGCTGAGCCACCAGGGAAGCCTGATAATGGGAAAGGGATTCCTAAAATCACTATCCTAGGAACAAAAAGAGGCAGCAAGGGGCTAAACTGAAGGGGTGAAGGGAAAAAGGTCACCTCCCCTTGCTAAAGCATACACAACTTCTTAAAAACACAACAAAGAAACCAGTCAAGCAAACAATGCCCTGGTAAGGTTCTGCCCTCTGCTCTCTGAGGATCACTCCTGATGACGTGAAAGTGTAAGTAAAGTTGTAAAGGCAGGCGCTATCCTCATCCAAATCCACGAGCTCTTCTGTACTGCCCAGTCTCCCTTGAAGTTAGGGAGGGCCACTGCGTCAGATGTGACCAGAAGGGATGCAAGCCAGTTTCAGGCCTGGCCCTTGAAAATGTCCCGGGCTCCTCCAGTCCCCGCTTCTTCCCACACGATGGCTTGGAAGCCCTGTGTTCTGGCTGGAGGACAGCGACACGATGGAAGCAGCCTGGATCCAGAACCACCATCTGCAGAGTGGCTCAGGTGGGAGCGCTGCACAGGACCTGGCGTGAGCAAGAAACAGCGCCTCCTTGTGTGAAGTCGCGGTGATTCTGCTGCTCTGTTGCATCAGCGAGCATTAATTACAGTGGCCAGAGTGCTCTGCAAGCGTAAAAAAGCACTGTGGTTCTGCAAGGTTCTATTATTAAAAAGAAAAGAGGTCTTAAAAGTAAGGCCATTTCTCAGAATAGAATGTGTCGGAAGATGAAGAATGCATGTGTGTGTATATTATCATATCTGAAACAGATCGCCAGTCCAGGTTCGATGCATGAGAAAGGGTGCTCAGGGCCGGTGCACTGGGATGACCCTCAGGGATGGCATGGGGAGGGAGGTGGGAGGGGGGTTCAGCATGGAGGACACATGTGCACCCCTGGCGGATTCATGTCAACGTATGGCAAAAACCACTACAATATTGTAATTAGCCTCCAATTAAAATAAATGAAAAAAAAAAAAAAAAGAATGTATGTGTGAATTTAACCTAAACTCATTTAGAAGGGGGAAAAAGCCTTGAAAACAAAGGGGAGCAATTAACACATAGCTTGTTTATAAACCAAAACCAAGATTATGTAAGAGCTGTAGACTGGTTACCAGTCCTGCAGAAAACAATGGTCATGATGCCTATTATTATTTATATAGCCTGAAAACAGACTTCCTCTGTGACCAGAAATTTTATCTTTAAGCAAATCCCACACCATCGCTAAATCTTTATTACTGAAGGCATTTTTTTTTTTAAGTGGCAAAATACCTTTATAAGTAGGATAAAAGACCCAGAAACCATAAAAAAGATGAATAAACTCAACTACATAAAACTGCTTGTTTTACATGAAAACACATAAACAAAATGAGAAGCAGCATAAAGCACACAGAAAAGCAGCTGGGCGCAGAGGTGCTCAGGGCAAGGCCTGTAAGGTCCCTAACCACAGGAGCTCCCGTCCCCACAGAACTGGGTGCAAATATAATTTTGGCAAGATGCAATTGCAACAAGGCCTTAATGACTATAAATGTTCTCAAATGAAGAAAAAAGACTGTTCAAGAAGACAGGTAAAATAATCTGCCACAAAATTAACACGTACAGTCTTACTTGTTAAAGGAAGTCAGGGCAGCAAGAGTATCAGGCTGTTAAAATAAAGCAGCACCGTGTGCAGAGATCCCCATAGAGAGTACACTCACAGTCTGTCCCTTGGGAGAACCTTCCTCGGTCAGCTTCTCAAACATCTCTTTTGCTGCTTGGATATTCTGTGTCAAGTAATCACCGAACAAAAGAGCATAGGATACTCTCTCCAGCGCCTTGGTGTGGTTCATGCTTGCTGCCTTCTGAAGATACCGATAAGCTCTTTAAACACAAGTAACGAAAAAACAAATTAGCAACATTTTGGAATTATCATTAAAATTTGTTTTCAAGATCTACTAAAATGTAGCTTAATTTCCTTACTGTATAGAACCCTTTGGATATTTTTACTAAAGCAGCGTCACTTACAAAACATTCTGGCTACTTTCGTTTTTCCCTAGGATACCAGTTCTGTTGTTAGAGTATCTTGGAATTCTAATTACACTAACAGTAATCCTAAAAAGTTCTATTAAGAAAGTTAACTTGATTTGCAATGTCGGAACAGTATTAATAATATGGTCTCCTGTAAAAATATCCAATGATGACCACTACAACTGTTGTTAAAATCTTTGCACAGACTGTAGCAAAAGTCAGCTGAAATTCAGGGGACATAAAATGTTAAGAGGACAATCACTTATTTTATGTTCCTTCTTTCTAAATTCTAAACTTTGTCTGTAAGAAAATTACAAAGCAAAGCCAAAAAACCCCAGAAAACATCTGACAACAATTCCTTTTGTTTCATGTCACGCTGAATTCTGAACAGCACGTGTTCCGGGCACTGAGAACTGGCTGGAGCTTGATCACCTGCTGACATCTGCCCACGGTTCATTCTCAGGACTGGCATTCATGACCTGTTTATCCCAACAAGCTAAAATCTGATAAAAGCAATGTCCCTAATGTCCACATATATCATATTAAGTTTTCTTGTAATGCAACTTAGGAAATCTTTTTATTATCTCTGGCAATACGTTCCATTTAAAAAGCACTCAGCCATATCTCAGCAAGGGCCTAGCTCAAAGGAAGCATGGAGTGGGCCGTGTAACCTACTCTCTTTTTTGGCTTTTCTTGTTGCTTCCATTGAGGATTTTCATCCCGGTCTGGTACATCATTTCCGCTTCCTGCATTTGCCGTCTTTTTGCAGCCTCTTCTTCAGCTGAAAACAAAATGTCAGTTGCATTTACATGGATAATTCTGCACCAATTACTTGTCAGACATCAGAACATATTCCTTCTCTTGGGTGGGCATGTAAACACAATCCATGATTGATCGCCATTTCAAAATCTGACTCTAAAGATCCATGGTTTTAGGTATGGCCTCTATCTGACAAAAGACAGGGCGCAGGGAAACAAGACTCATTGAGATCGCTCTCTTTCAGAGAAAGCACTCTTAGTTTGCTTTTGGAGGCACTTTTCTGCTAGTAATTCTAACTCTGTATTCACTTTGTCTAAAATTTCACAAGGAGCTTAGGATTATTTATGCCAAGGTCAGCTAAAACTAGGACAGGAAAAAACAGAAAAATATTATTATTGTCAAAGAACACTTCCACCTCACCTGAAATGCTGCATATTTTTACAAGGAAAAAGTATTTGACTAATTATGCTAAAAAGTTAATTTAAAAGTTTGATTTTTATTAACTATAGATCCCAATTTAATGTTCAAGTTGTCTATTTTTTCCTACCCATTA
>SJYC01075205.1:0-27114 GCA_006408675.1 Madoqua kirkii | reverse complement strand
GGTCTATTTTTTCCTACACATTAACATTAATACAACCCTGAAAATAACAGAATTATCATAAAGTTCGCAAAAGTTATTTTGCTATTGTAATATAGCATTTTAACAGAAATCTGTAACTCATCAAATGACAGACGTATGAATATTTTGTTAGGACTAATATTTATAGAAACAGAAGTGAGCTGTTTTTACAATATAAAAAAAAATCTGATGTATTAAATTGGAGCATTTAATCATATTTACCTCCAAAGATGAACCACACAAGATGTCATATTCTAGGTGAGCCTAAATATTCTACCATAGCCATTATTCTGAAAATGTCATTTGGTATCAACTGAGATGTGTTCAAGGTTTTTGGTTGCTCTTTATCTTCAGCAAGTTTTTCCTGAAAATACAGCTTGCCTTTAGAAGTCAGCCCCTTTGTACTGACACGGACAGTTAAATATACTGTACTTGTCAAATGTTAACTAAGCACAGTGCATTTCACTCAAGGATTTAGAAAAGGAATTCTCTGTTTTTCTTTTAACCACTATTAGTTAACTTTTACTATAATGTTCTGTTTCCTTTGTTGCCAAAAAAATGCTACACGTTATTTAATTCAGTAGCCTGCCTGAGAGTCTTCAGAACAACCTATGCACACCCTGGAAAACCACCTCGACATAAGGCACACGTGTGACAAGCTGCCGGGTGGTGGCCTGGACGTGGGGACACGGCCCGCCTCCTGTGCTGACGTCCAGGCTTTAAGGGGCAGCCACAGCATCGGTGCTGACCGCTTCTCGCGAGGGAGAACACAGACAGCTACCGAAAGGCCCCTGAGCTGCCGGCCCAGACGCCGCAGATGCGGCCCTCCTCCCGCCGCGCGCCACTCACTCTCGCAGAAGCCCCACTTCTCGTCCGCCTTGTAGTCGTAGGTGGTGGCGCACCACAGCCGGCCGTCTTCCCTCCCGTCCGAGGTGCACTCGTCGTATTCCTTATCCAGGAACAGGAAGGGGAAGTGGCAGGGCTCGCCTGCGCTGTGCCTTCAATGGCGGTCAGAGCTGGAACGGCAAGGAAAACATGGAAGCGCCTGCCATTCGTGGGCTTAGCACTGTCGACTTCAGCTACGAGAACCCAGGGCCCCAGACGCGCGGTTTGTGATGGGGAACGTAAAAGAGCCAGCGCTGGTTCTGCTCCGGGAGGGCGAGGTCAGTCAACCCAGTGGGCGTGGCTAGCTGCCTAGCTCTACATCTAGGTTAGGGTTCTGACGGTCTTGATTGAGTTAACCACCCTAGAAGGTCAAAGGTCTACTGAGAACAGCCGCTCCACTAGTCAGCAAAGAATAAAGCAAATGCAGCTCAATCAATTCCACGGCTCAGCACAACTCTTTTTCCCCCCATCTGAAAGCTGTAAGTCAGTTTCTTCTATAATGTAAAGTTACACAGTGAAACTGCTCCCCCAGGCCAACTTAATCACTCACATACTCCTCCGTGATCCCACAGCGTTTTATTAGAAGACTTATCATCGGCTCTGAGCTTCTTTCCTCACCGTACCCTGGCTCTCATTCGACTCTGAGCTTGTTAAGGGAGAAACGTATCTCTAATTTGTTCTCTAAGTTCTTTCCACATATCTCCCAGGCGCTGGGAATTATGCCAAGGGCTGGAAACGAGGTGGAGCAGAGGTCTCCGCTACGGAGAACCTGCTGCCTTACCAGGGAGGGAGACGTTAAACGAAAGTACGACCGATGTTTCGGAGGGGAAAGCCTCCCCGTCACTAACTGAAGTTTACACCGAACCTCGAGGGTGTCCAGGTGGTGGATGGAATGCTTCGGGATGGGGTGGGGAGAAGCACTGCAGGCCGGGGGGAAGTGTGTGTTAAGAATCAAATGAAAGAGAGCACAGTGCGTAAGAGAAAATCAAGTTCATCGTCTCAGAAAACGTAGAGTGAGCGTCACAGGGGACAAGAGAAAAAGCCAGAGGAGCACCAAGAAGCCAGACTAGAGAGGTCCTGAGAAAGCTTACTCAGGAATTCAGACTTCACCCTGAGGACAACGGAACTCAAGAGTTTAGTGAAGGAGTGGCACGCTCGTCCTTACACTTTCGAGAGTGGACAATGGAATGCCAGGCTGGAGGCCAAGGGACCAGTTCAAGGCCGTGGCAATGATCTAACCGAGGGGTGACGACAGCCTCAAGAGGACAATGGGATGAAAACAGCGGATGCACTCAAGTGATGCTAAGGAAACAGAGGTGGTCCTACTGACCGACTAGGCGTGCAGATGAGAGCAGAGAGAGGCCAAGGGAGGTGGCCAGGCTCCGAGGCTGCAGGATGAGCGTGGGGTTGTCCCTACCTGGACGGAGCACACTAAAGGAGGAGCGGGTGACCGGGCAGGGATGGATGGATCAGGAGAGAGGCTGATTAAGCTTTGCTCCTGCTACGTTCAAGGCAGCTAAGCAAAACAAGCAAAGATATCTCAGACATCTTCTCAGCTGTAGCCCCGCAAAAAAAAAACAAAGGCCTCTAGTTCACAGAGAAATTTCAGCGTGAGAGTGTGCATAAAAATGCCAAGTGAGAAGTGTAAGAGCACACCAAAGGGCTAGGCCCGAGCCTGGTCTCCAACCACACTCGATGAGTTTGAGTACATACCTGTCAGCGTCCACTGGTTTGCTCTTACATGGAGAATTTATTCAAGCAGCCGAGCTTAGTAAGTAACAGTATAGGTTCTGGAGTTAGAACAACCATTTCAAACTCTACTGATTATTACCTGTGCACTTTGAGTAAGTCATTTAATCTCTCTCCTTATTCATAAAAGTATTTGCAGACAACTTCCTAATGTACAAACAGGGACAGCAGTCCTTGCCACATAGAGTTACTCACAAAGACGAACCGACACAGGACACGTAAGGGACCCCTCATGGTACCTGCCACTTAAGGTGATCAGTCTAAGAGACGGCACGTCTATTATTATTACTGGCATGTCTGCTCTGAAAGGCTGGAAAATGTACGCTCCTTCTTTCCAGTGTAAAGACGAATACATCCTAAGGCTAATTTGAAAATTAGTTTCAGTAAGTTATGAAAGGAAATGAATTTCTAACAGTTTATACCAGATAAAAGTCACTCACCATCCTGGTAATTACTGACCAGGGGCAGTAATTTCTTTGATCTGTCCACTTTTTAAGAAATTATCTTTAATCCAACCTATAAGCAAAGCATCCTTTATCAACAGCCTCAGAGGTGTGACTATTACTATAGAATCTGAAAAAGGTACTCCTATGCACTGCCAATGGGGTCAAATCTGCTTTAGAAAGACGCTATTTGTATAACTGCAGTTTGTAAACTCGAATTTCAAACATCCAGTGGTTTAACGAATATTTAATTTTTTGTATGAAAACTGAAATATCTGTTTTAAAGGCAAATAGCTTGTCATAAGAATTCTAGTTTGCCAAAACCCGGATTTTTTAAGAGGTTCAAATATATGAAAGGATTCTTTCATGTGGAAAGAATACACCAGAAAAGGAACTAGAGAGAAGCCAAAGGCAATGCAAGATTCTAATCCACTACTGAATCAGCATTACCTTAAGCTGGAAGAACACCCAGGGCACACCTGCTTCATCAGTTGGGTTAAACTGAAAAATCTTGGTCAAATTATACACTGGTCAAGTAATGTGATTATAAGTAAGTTAATAGAAAATCTGTATTTCTCAGTTATCTTCTCCAAGCAAAGTCACCATAGGGAAACTGCGATTACCTTTAAAACTTGTTTTAAAGTCTTCCAAAAGTTACTGACTGGGGCTTGCTAGAATCAAGTCAATTATCTCAGGTATTCCTCACAATAGGGTTAATTTCAGTTAATTTTCTTTCCATGGAGAAATTCTGTAAGAATTTCAAAGCTATTATTTTAAAAACAACCATGAAAACAGTACTAGTTTTAAAAACAATGATAATCACTGCTCTGGCATATGGAGGCTGACTGATTACACAATCTGAGTTAATGATAGGCAGTAATCAAATCTGACACTCACAAGGGAAAAGTGTGCCATTAACTCAATTCTGAACTTTCATGCAAAAATGACATAGCATCACAATTTATTTAGACTGTGGGATAAGATATTAAGCTTATGGTATTTGAGAACTTATAATGATGAACAGAACACTATATTTAAACTGGTAGAAATATGCTCTCTCTAAGTCAATTAAAATCATTTAGGAAAGCTAGAAAGGTCCCCCCCACACCCCTAAAAAAACCTACCCTACCTGGACATGTAATCCTTCAGCGCTGGCCAGAATATAGGTAAATGGCAGGAACATAAATTTCATTATTGGCAGGGGTGTAGAGGGACATTTAGTAACATCTGTTAGAAGTGAAAAGTTCCATACACCTTTAGATCAGATTTGTTCAATTGTGAGATATTTACTTATAGAAACGTTCTCAAACGTTCTCTAATACAGAGAGGTATGTCCAAGGAGTGCTTGCATATCATCATTATTTTAAAAACATAAACCCCAAAAGAACTCAGAGGTAAGGAAGAGAGGGTTGGTTAAATCAGCTACAGTGCAGCTGTTACAGAGACATCGGGCTTCCACACCGATGGATTCAAAGGTTGCTAGAGACTAGTGGAGACGGAGCAGAAGATGAAAGCCGAGTCCTTGGGGCAACCTTCTATTTCAACATCAGACAGATTCTAAGGAACCACAGCCAAGTAAAGAAAGTGTCCTCAGAGAAAGGAAAAAAGAAAAAACTCTTGAGGGGCTGGGAAGATAAGGACCAAGGACTGCCCAGGTCTTCAGCCATCAGGATGTGCCTGGTCTGGCGGGGGACCGGGGCCTCACTCCACTCAGTCTGGAGAGTGGAAAGAGAGGAACTGAAGTCAGTGGACAAAGACACCTTTTCCAAGCAAGACTATGACGGCGAGGGGAGAAGTGAGGCGGCCGCTGGAGCGGCACCGGGCGTCAGGTTTTGGTTTCTCTGATGTTCAGATATTACAGCATGTTTGAATGTTGGTGGAGACAGAGAATGTGACTGCCATTCACTGAACAAAGAACTCTGTCTGCCCAGAGATTCCCAGCCACCGCAGCTGTCTCACCCCCAACAGCACACCCTGAGGGGATTCAGGGTGGGGAAACCAGGACACGTGGTCTGTCAGGTACCACGCGCATCTCAGGGATAATCTCACCCAGCCCAAACTCCTGCATCTTCTCAAACACAGAAAAGCACTAAAATCATTAACTTGACAATCCAACTTTTGTGATTACCTGCATTCCCCACCCTGCCCTCAACAAAAACTCCTATATATCTCGGCTCTGCCCTTGCCTCTTTGGAGCAGTTCCTCAGAGTGACCTGAGAGGCTGTCTCCCATGCTGTAGCCCTCAGCGAGGTCCCTGAATAAAGTATTATTTGCAATCTGTAGGTTGCATGTTTTTCTTCGGTTGACAATTGACAAGAGAAAACAACAAATGTGGCTAGAATTTTGCTACTGGTCCTGAATGAAAAACCCTGGAATACTTACATCTTTTCCTCATTTTTATTTTTAAATTCAAAACAAAAACATCAACTTCTTGATTCACATACATAAAGGCAACTGTTCTGGCTCTGCAAATTTCTCATTTTTAGAGCATTTATGCTATTAAAGTGGGCTTCCCTGATAGCTCAGTTGGTAAAGAATCTGCCTGCAATGTAGGAGACCCAGTCCAATTCCTGGGTCGGGAAGATCTGCTGGAGAAGGGATAGGCTACCCACTCCAGTATTCTTGGGCTTCCTTTGTGGCTCAGCTGGTAGAATCTGCCTGCAATGAGGGAGACCTGCGTTTGATCCCTGGGTTGGGAAGATCCCCTGGAGAAGGAAAAGGCTACCCACTCCAGTATTCTGGCCTGGAGAATCCCATGGACTGTATAGGCCAGGGGTCGCCAAGAGTCAAACACAACTGAGCAACTTTCACTTTCATGCTATTAAAAGTAGTACAAACAAAACACGGATACAGATGATTTGAAGCAAGCATACTTGAGATAAAGCAAATGGTACAGGCCGCATATTTACTGTTGACTGAGAAATGTGGTATATTAGTCTTCTAAGGAAAAGAACAATTTTATGTTAGTTGCTACAAGAAGACTGCTTTCATCCAAGGTTGAGAATTGCTAACTACAGTTGAGAAATTACACGTTAATGAAGAGAGGACAGATACATACACACATTATACTAAGGAAGGCACTGCTTTACGGATTAAGATGATTCTTCAGAATAAAAATGAAACGCAGTCAGATGGAGAATGAACAAAACATGACGTCAGAGGTCATACAAGCTCAGTTCTCTCTGTGAAAACTATCACTTAAAAGAAGATAAAGAAGCCAAGTACTGGCCCATGTGCCCAGAGGAAAAGGACAAACTTCAAGACACTTAGGTGACAGGAACTGCCAGAAGCCATGCAGAGTGAAACCTGATAAGGAAAACTGCTACTGAAGGACAGCAAGGGACTCCCCTGGGGGTCCAAGGGTTACGAATCCACCATCCAATGCAGGGTACCCAGGTTCAATCCCTGGTTGGGGAACTAAGCTGTGGGGCGACTAAGACGTGATGTAGCCAAACAAACAACAACAACAACAAAAAACAGTGAGTTTCACTAAATAATGACTGTAAAGGGACTTGAGTTTCAAAAGCGCTGGTTGGGTGCTATTTCACAGGATGGTCTCCCAGAGGAGTTTCCTTCCACAAATAACTTGCTGGACAATAAAACAAAGAAACAAGGATGACAAAAGAAATCTTTAAAGGCAGACCTGTTGAGGGTCACGACCCGTTTCCTTAACCATCTACACATACTCTGTTTAGTCTGAGTACTAAGTTAAAGTTTGTCTATTCCTTGCCTCCCTCTTGCATGTAATGATGAAGCAAAATGCGATCCTATTATTTAGTCAGCTTTCATACTCCAGAACCCAATTTTAAGCACGTTTAGTAAGTTTCAACACTATGCCGTTCAAAACAGAGGAAAATGCTGGTTATTTCTTTTTTCTTTTTGTTTTTTAGACTATTAGGATAGCATGTTTATTGCAAAAAAGATAATTCAAGCAATGGGAAAGTATACAAGCTTAAAAGAAAAATCACACTTTAGTTACCACTGAAAACTACCTTTTTCTCCAAAGGTAATGACTATCAGAAAAGACATTCATTTCTCAAGTGCAAACATGTTGGGGGAAAAAGGCTTTCTTTCACATAAGGGACCTGTGATGGTTAATGGTGCTTCCCTGGTGGCTCAGAGGATTAAAGAATCTGCCTGCTGCTGCTAAGTCACTTCAGTCGTGTCCGACTCTGTGCAGCCCTATAGACAGCAGCCCACCAGGCTCCCCATCCCTGGGATTCTCCAGGCAAGAACACTGGAGTGGGGTGCCATTTCCTTCTCCAATGTATGAAAGTGAAAAGTGAAAGTGAAGTCGCTCAGTCGTGTCCAACTCTTCGTGACCCCATGGCCTGCAGGCTACCAGGCTCCTCTGTCCATGGGATTTGCCAGGCAAGAGTACTAGAGTGGGGTGCCATTGCCTTCTCCGAAGAATCTGCCTACAATGCGTTAATTCTGTGAATAAACTTGGCTAGCCCACAGCGTTTCAGACGTCTGGTCAAACTCTATGCTAGGTTTTTATGATGGTGTTTTTGGATAAGATTAACACTTAAATCAGTGGATTTATCTGAGTAAAGCAGATTACCCTCCACAATGTGGGTGGGCCTCGTTCAATCAGTTAAAGACCTAACAGAAGACACGCAAGAAGGAATTCTGCCAGCAGAGAGCCTTCAGTTCTGCTTCTCTGAAGAACCCTGACCAATACAGGATCACACTAGGTGAATTATTTAGAACACGGCATTTTCATTTACCACTGACGTTCCCTCCAGTGGCAGCCAGTGCAAACTGGCTAGTAATTGGTAACACCTTTCTCACCACTATGGTTTTTCCAGTAGTCATGTATGGATGTGAGAGTTAGACCATGAAGAAGGCTTAGTGCTGAAGAACTGTGGCTTTGAACTGTGGTGTTGGAGAAGACTCTTGAGTCCCTTGGACAGCAAGATCAAACCAGTCCATCCTAAAGGAGATCAACCCTGAATAATCATTGGAAGGACTGTGCTGAAGCTGAAGTTCTAATACTCTGGCCACCTCTGCAAAGAGGGGACTTGTTGGAAAAGATCTTGATGCTGAGAAAGACCGAGGGCAAGAGGAGAAGCGGGCGACAGAGGATGAGATGGATGGATGGTATCACTGATGCAATGGACATGAGTTTGAACAAGCTCCGGGAGTTGGTGATGGATAGGGAGGCCTGGCATGCTAGTCCTGGGGGTTGCAAAGAGACAGACAAAACTTAGTGACTTAACAACTCACTTCTGTAGAGCGAGGGATGGGACAGGTCAAGTGATAAGTTCTGACATTTCCTCTAGTGACTTCTGAAGGGGGCTCCTGCTCCTCTGACGCAGGCACCACATCTTCCTAAGGACCTGGGGCCCGGAGGTCCACCCATCACCAGTGTGATCACTTGGGACCGACACGACTGTGAAGTCAGTGCACGGAACAGGAGGGAAAGGAGCTGGAGTCCTTGATGGCACACGTCCCGAACCACCTTCTCTATGGGGTTCTTATTCTGCGAAGTCAAACAAACCTCTGCTCCTGCCAGGGTTTGGTGGATTTTCTGCTATTTGCCAACAAAACACGTCTCTTTTAAAATGACCGTGAGTGTTTGGTAAGGGGAACACCACAGTGTAAATCATTTTCCCTCTTAGTGGCCTTTTATTCACTCATTTTCAACAAATGTTTATTACCGAGATGATATGCAGAAAACAGATAACACAACAGACATGACTGTCATCCTTTGAGAGCCTGCCCTTGGCTGGCATCTGGGGACTCAAGACGTGGGGAACCCCAGTGACTCACTGGGCCTAAACTGCTTGTACAAACAACGTGGTTGATGCTCAACATCTGTGTTCCTTCTGGGAATCTGTAATTTCAGTGGATGCCAGGCAGAGAGTGATCACATGATTCAGCTCAGTCTCACAGTTGTATCACACTTTGCGACCCCATGAATCGCTGTAGCACACCAGGCCTCCCTGTCCATTACCAACTCCCGGAGTTCACTTAGACTCACATCCATCGAGTCGGTGATGCCATCCAGCCATCTCATCCTCGGTCGTCCCCTTCTACTCCTGCCCCCAATCCCTCCCAGCATCAGAGTCTTTTCCAATGAGTCAACTCTCCGCATGAGGTGGCCAAAGTACTGGAGTTTCAGCTTTCGCATCATTCCTTCCGAAGAAATTCCAGGGCTGATCTCCTTCAGAATGGACTGGTTGGATCACCTTGCAGTCCAAGGGACCCTCAAGAGTCTTCTCCAACACCACAGTTCAAAAGCATCAACTCTTCAGCACTCAGCCTTCTTCACAGTCCAACTCTCATATCCATACATGACCACAGGAAAAACCATAGCCGTGACTAGACGGACCTTAGTTGGCAAAGTAATATCTCTGCTTTTGAATATGGTATCTAGGTTGGTCATAACTTTTCTTCCAAGGAGTGTCTTTTAATTTCATGGCTGCAATCACCATCTGCAGTGATTCTGGAGCCCCCCAAAATAAAGTCTGACACTGTTTCCACTGTTTCTCCATCTATTTGCCATGAAGTGATGGGACCAGATGCCACGATCTTCGTTTTCTGAATTAGTCTCCACTAAAGACTCCAGGCGCTGGGTTGCTACTGAGTTTCCCTGGCAGATGACATTGCACACACCTGTCACCTGTGCTAGGGGAATTAGTGAGACCTTCCCTGGTGGCTCTGGAGAAGGAAATGGCAACCCACTCCAGTACTCTTGCCTGGAGAATCCCATGGAGGGAGGAGCCTGGGATTCTACAGTCCACGGGGTTGCAAAGAGTTGGACAGGACTGAGCGACTTCACTTTTCCCTGGGCTCAGCTGGTAAAGAATCTGCCTATAGTGTGGGAGACCTGGGTTGATCTCTGGGTTAGGAAGATCCCCTGGAGGAGGGAAAGGCTACCCACTCCAGTATCTTAGCCTAGAGAATTCCATGGACTGTAGTCCATAGGGTTTTAAAGAGTCAGACATGACTGAGCGACTTTCACGTCATTTCACGTGACTCTGCTGGGAGAGGACCTTTGCACCTTGTTTGCTCTGGACCTCGCCCCGTGCTGATTTTGCCTTGTACCCTTTTGCTACAATAAACCATAGCTGTCAGGATAAGTACATGCCGAGTCCTCCCGGCAGTTCACGGAGGCCAGGGATGGTCCTGGGGACCCCAGTACAGTGGGCATCAGATGGGCTTCTTTAGTTTAGAGAATGGATACACTTATCTGTATGGCCAAGTCGCTTTGCTGCGCACCTGAAACTATGGCAATATTGTTAACTGGCTATGCTCCAATTAAAGAAAAAGTTTAAAAAAAAAAAAAAAAAAAGAAGTGTGGTTCCTTAAATCAAACCTGACTGCCTGAACGAGGGTGAAATTTTGGAAAAACAAGGGTAAGGGGCCGGGTATTACGCTATCTCCAGTGACCAAGTGACGATGGAATTCTCCGTGGTTATGCAGCAACAGCCGATCTGTTATCTGTTCTGAGAAATAAAAGCTACCTGTGGAATTTGGAAATGAGAGCTCCAACTCTGGGAGAGCGGGCTTGCTGGGTGCCACCACCTGCTTCCAGCCAGGCCAGTTAGCTCAAGTCATGCCTTTGGGATCTGCTCTCTCCTCCAAGGGAGGAGAAAGGCCCTCCCTAAATGTCCAGAGGTGAATATGTTAAAATGGAGGCCAAAATGTTAAAAGTTTGCATTGCTCTCTTCTCCAAGAGGAGAGGGGGTAGGGCTGAAATCGGATCCCAGGGCTAGAACTACACTTCAGATAAACTAGGAAAAAAGTTGGGGTGGGGGGCGGCGGAGGGAGGTGACCTTAGTGACCCCAGGTACGGCAGGGATGCCAGGTTTTTCAGCCTGGCTGCTGAGGCAGTCCCTACCGCAGCCCTGCCTTCTCTGCATTCCAGCTTGGATCTGCCCTGGCAACGGCGATGGCACACTGCAAAACGCTGAATTTACTGCTTGGAGTTTACATAAATTTGCAGTGGGGGAGGGGGAACAGAAATTTTTTTTGTGACTAGATCTGTGGCCATGACATCTGGATGTATGGTAAAAATGGACATAAAATGTTAAATGCTTGTAACTGCATACATGCCAGAGGAGTCATCCTGATCAAGGCAAGCTGCAAAAAAGAAATGTGTTAGTGGGTCACAACTTCCTTGCTTTCTGCTGCCAGTGGGTGGGTTGGAATTGAAATTCTGTGTACTGGAAACTGAACCAGCTTCCATAACTGATGGATTCTGCTATGAAAGATAGGGGTTTTGCTTATTGGAGCCTCTGGTAAAAGGGAGACAAAAAAAAAAAAAAAAAAGGAAAGAAACAAAGAAAGAAAGAAAGAAAGAAAGAAAGAAAGGTGCTCTACAGATGGAGTTGTCCTTTTGGAGTTCTGAAAAGCAGGTTTCAGTTGGCTGATGGAGCTAGTGAGAACTGAGATCTGTCCCTTGAAGGCTGTGTGAGTGGGGGTTGATCTGGACTTCAGAGGGACAACACTAAAACCTCTGTGGTCTGTAGCATCTAGGCTTTGCTACTGAAGAAAAGCCTCTACCTTTTTTTTAAAACTCCTGAATTCACAGATCCTAACTGCCTGGACTGATTCTAAGCTAAGGCCCCACACGTCTGGTATAAGCGTCCAGCCTCATTGGGAGCCGGAGCTGAACTGAAAGCTGGCATGGCTGGCTCGTAAACAGAGCTCAGGCCCTCTGGCCTCCGAGCATCAGGCTGCCTCTCTGCAGTGCGTCACGGCTGCTCGGCTGGACTGTCTGGGTCTCTTACAAACGCCCACAGAAAGGACTCTGATCTTTGATGGGACCATCCAAAATCAAGCTGCAGATACAGCCTGTATGGTTCCAGTACAGAAACTGGCTTATCTTAACTTGTGGCTAGAGCCACAAGCTGCAACTGGGGAGAAGGGACACTACACCAACGGTGACCTCTGATCACCCTGGACTGGCTGAGTCAACTCTGACCCCCTCCAGAGCACGTCTAGCAGAGGTCAGCTCCCCGGGCCGTTCGAGATGATGGACTGATGCCTGACTTTGCCTCCCACACTCTCTCCGGCTGCGGCACACGGCTTAGTGCACTCTGATTAGCCAATGCAGCCGTCCTCAGAAAGGGGCCAGTCTTTTCTAGGCTGGTCACTGGGGAAGTGATGTTCACAGGGTGAAAGGGGAGGGGGGTTACATAAAACCATTTTTAATTTTTTTGGAAATTCAGGAGTTTTGTCCTAACCAGTCTGTGCATGTGGTATTTTTCTGGTTCAGCTGTATTAACAGAGGGGTTTTTTTTGTGGTAATGCCATGTGGCAAGTAGGATCTTCCCCAACCAGGGATTGAACCCAAGTCCCCTGCGATGGAAGGGTGGTGTCTTAACCACTGGACCCCAGGGAAGTCCTTAAAGGGGTATTCCTATGAAGATGTTTTGCCACCTCTTTCCCACAGCCCGTCCAGATGGGAGGTCAGGGTGAGAGCGGGGGATGACCGGAAAACATAAAATGACGACTGCTGAATGGAAGCACAGATTTTGTAACCACCAAGGAAAACGAGCCAAAGCCCTTGCCCCTGGACAGGCACAGGGAGGGGAGGGGGGCTATGGTCTTTGTTTTTCGAAGCTATTTCTGGAAGTGTCTTCCCCTTTGTGAAGGAACACCCTCTGGGCCCCTCTGCAAGCTGTTGAGAGCGCTGTGAAGTCAGACTCTGAGCCTACGATCACACCTGGCAGGGCTGCTGAGCGGCAGAGGGGCTGACCCAAGCGCTGCACTTTCCACGCAGAAGACCTCCAGATGCCCACCACACTCGTGAGGTGGACCACTGTCGTCACAGACAGCAAAGCTCTAGGGAACTGACTGGCAGTCCCTCGGAAACCAAGCACTAATGATCTGGGCTGGACTGGGAACCCTAGGACAGGAAACCCACGGTGGGCAGCTGCGTTATTAGTTCAGTCCTTCAGTTGTGTCTGACTCTTTGTGACCCTGTGGACCGCAGCACACCAGGCCTCCCTGTCCATCATACTGCCAATTAATGTCTTGTTCTGGGTACCCAGAGATCATAAATTGTTTTTTGGGGACTTCCTGAGAATCCCCGGCAATTCCTTCTGGGACAGGACTTCTGTATGTGCACCCTGACTATCACGACACTGCCTCAGCCCTACAAGGCTTTCAAGCCAGCTTCAGTTCACTGGCCAGACTGGTACCAGGCCTGAGCTCATGCTGGTGGTGTTAGTTGCTCAGTCACGTCTAACTCTTGCGATCCCATGGACCGTGGCCTGCCAGGCTTCTCTGTCCGTGGGATTTTCCAGGCAAGAATATTGGCAATTCCTGGTTGCCACTTCCTTCTCTATGGGATCTTTCCCAGGGATTGAACCCATGTCTCCTGCACTGGCAGGTGGATTCTTTACCGCTGGGTCACCAGGAACTGATGCCTAGAGTCAGGTAAAAAAGGCTGATACAGCAACTTAAGGAGGATGCTAACCTGCCTTCCCAAGGCAGATCTTTATGATTAATGGGATTTCTCAGTTGGTTAAAACATGTTAAAGAACACAGCTGAAATCATTACTGCAGGGGGGTCTCCTCATTCTTGCTGTCTGGGTCACACTGATGATAATTTTGCTGTAAAGACAACCTGGCCAGTGACCAAGGGGGTCTGCAGGGACACAGAGAACAGTGAGCATGGCAGGCCTGAAGTTCTGTCCTTGAAAAGGCCTGTTTACCAGGCCGGCCCTTGGCTCGTGTCTGGGAACTTAAGATCATGGAAGGGTTCCCAACACCCTCACAGTTACCAGCGACTCGCTCCAGCTGTATAAACAGCATGCCTTATACTGAACACCTGCTTCCCTTCTGGGTGAGCAGCACGCAGCCTTTAAGTGACCTGGCCCCCACAGAAACTCCAGTCCTGGGCCTCTAACAGTTTCCCTGACACTTCACACGTGTGCCCGCAGCTCCTTGTAGGGAAATTAAACACGTTCCGTGTGACTCCCCTTGGGGAGGCCCCTGCAGCTCGTGTCCCGTGTGGCTCCCCTTGGGGAGGACCCCTGCAGCGCCTATCTGGCTTCCCCAGACTCACTCTGTGCACCCTTCCCTTTGGCGATTTTGCTTTGTTTTCTTTATGCTGATTCCTGTTGAGTCTCTCCAGAGAATCATCAAGCCCAGAGGTGTAGTCTTAGGGATCCCTGAAGCTGGCAATTAAGTGTGTAAGGTTCAACACGCAGCAGAAGGCAAGTGTGACTGGAGTCACGTGAGTGACAGAAGACGAGGTCAGACAGGAGGGGCTCGGTCATTTAAAGCCTTGTTTGGATTTTATTCTCAATGGGCAGGAAGCCACTGGTGTTTTGTGAACAGGAAGGAGGACCAGTCTGGCTGCTGTTAGATAACTGACCTCAGGGGGAAAGGGTGCAAATGGGGGCACTGCACAGGAAGTCCTTACACACAAGAGACTCCTAGCTACCCTCAGGAACTGCTTCGGAAAAGAGCGGCCTAGGTTTGGCTTTTAAGATGCGCAGAAATGTGGCACGTGGATCTGGGCGAGGAGGTGAGCAAGGACTCCCAAGCAGTGGGGTGAGCTTGTACAAAGGCCCAGAGGCACACACCTCTGAAGAAGGGTGATGGGCTTAGTCTCCTTGGAAAAAGGCACATGAAGGGGAAGGTTCGGGAGAGGAAGCCACAGAAGGTGGTGGCCACGCTCATAGAGAGGCTTTGTCAGTCACCCTGGGGAGCAAGGACTTCATTTCACAGGTGAATGGGAGCTAATGAGAGTTGTAAACAGGGAAGTGACAGGATCACATTTGGGTCTTAGGAAGACCAGTATGGCAGAGACATGGACAAGAGGCTGACAGAGGAAGCAAGTCTAGAAGTTAACTGCCATATAACCCAGTTCCCATGCAACTGCGACCACACACACCAAGCCACGCAGACACAACGCAAGTTTCACGTACGTAAGTCCTCTCACGTACTGAGAACACATTAAAACAAGCGTGAATGAAAAGAAAAAAACAATTACTGAAAAACTGAACAATCTAAATGTTTAAAAAGTTCTTGGTATGACCACACACAGCATTACTGAAGTGATTTTAAAACACACCATGCTACAAATCACTACTGAAATATACATTAAGAACAGAAAGAACCACAGTGAAATCTTAAAACTGCATTCAGTGACCTTACTGTTAGCGGTACGGTTGCCATTGTTATTCTGAAATGATATATACTTTGTTTGCTTGTCTGATTCAAGTAAGATAACATCCATGTTGTTAGATACCAGCATCGGGGCCAAGGAGATCCCAACATAAAAACAAAGAAGCAAAGATCCTGACGGGTAGAAAGGACTAGCGGCACCTTGAAATCCATTCTCTCCTTTCACTGTCTGAGAAACAGAGAGACAGTGGTGGGATCAAATCATCTGAGACACACGCCAGAGGCCTTCCCATTGCCACCGGGAGAGTCCCTATCTGAGCACGGCTTTAGCCGGGGGAGCTGGTTTGTCCAGACTGCTCACTGTGCAGAGACCCAGGACGTCAGTATTTACCAGGCATGACTTCCTAGAGAACACCACCCAAGTCACGCAGTTATCAGGGAATACCCTGAAGATGTCTGATCACTGGAACAGCACATGCATCGGTCAAAGCCGTCGAAAGTTAAAATCAGCCAGGGCGCATCTTAAATCAGGCAAGACAGGACCTGGGAACGGCTCTGGTGGCCTCCGAGCTGTGACCTGTGTCTTGTGATAGTCACATCTTTGAAAATATTAGTCAAGTTGGACAGTAGGTAGGATCTTGGCTTCTTGTGAATTCAATTTGTCAGTCTGACCGTTTGTTATCTCACCTGTAACATTTAATATGAACTGGAAAAAAATCAATATAAATGTTGTATTTCCTAAGTCTTTCACCAAAAAAAGTCTATTAGTAATGATAACGCAGCTGCAATGCATATCCTTGATGTCTACACTACACTCTCCAAAATAAATACAATTTCCCACTAAAAGGAGGGCTGAGATTCATTTTTAGGTCAGGAAACATATAAGATGAATTTGGGACATCTTGTCCAGCCTAAAAAGAAAAAAAGTTTAAAAGTTACCACAATTAGTCAAAAGCACAAAAGAATAAACTTAACGGGACTCTCAACAGCCAAAAATGGAAAAATGTAAACAAAAAAGATGACTACAAAAGAGTAATGCATAGATATATAAAGTCCATGGATTTCGAATGATGCTCAAAAGCAAAGCAAAGCAAAGAGAAATGAAAACACATTCACAGGTCTCTTTTGCAGGTTGCTAGGGTACCAAATCCATAGAAGGCAGTGCACCCCACTCCAGTACTCTTGCCTGGAAAACCCCAGGGACGGAGGAGCCTGGTAGGCTGCAGTCCACGAGGTCGCTAAGAGTGGGACATAACTGAGCGACTTCACTTTCACGCTTTGCAGAAGGAAATGGCAACCCACTCTAGTGTTCTTGCCTGGAGAATCCCAGGGACAGGGGAGCCTGGTAGGTGACCGTCTATGGGGTCGCACAGAGTCGGACACGACTGAAGCCACTTAGAGCAGCAGGGTACCAAAGCATTATTTGAAAATATTTCAGGGGAAAGAATCAAGCATTTATCCTACTGTATGGACTATATTTCTGGGTAACCAAACAGCTGATGAGGAAGAGTTCTTTATGAAAGAATCCCAGATAAGCAATGCAGAAGGAATAAGTTTGAAAGCCATATTTTGCAACTCCCACTGAAAAAAAATGGATCCATACAAAGATTGAAACGGTTCTCAAAACCTCCGGGTGAAAGGTCAGTGAAGAACTTTCCAATGGCTGGATTAGCTGACAATACCCAACCGTACTGACAAAAACCTGAAGTGGGACAAATACTACATGCCTCCCAAGTAAGGCAATGGGAAGTGTACGACACTGTCTATGAATACTGTCAATGAAAAACCAGTTTCACAGAGCTAAGAGAACAGACTCTGTATGACTGCGATACTTTTAGACCATGACATTTTCCACTGTTTTATGTCCCTGGATATGTTCCAGGGTCTCCTAGTTTACAGTATACGGGAACTTTAACAGAATTTGTATCCTACTGTTGTGTGAAATTATAAAAATCTTAATTATGTTGAATTGGTTCATGGTGCTTTTCAGGTCTACAATAGCCTTCTACTTTTCTGTACATTTATTGTTATTTTTTGAGTTTTATATTGAAATTTCAACTTAAAAAAATCCCAATTTACTGAAAAAAAATAGTGGAACTATATGTAACTTTGTTCTGTATTTTCTACTGCTGCTGCTGCTGCTAAGTCACTTCAGTCGTGTCTGACTCTGTGTGACCCCACAGATGGCAGCCCACCAGGCTCCCCCATCCCTGAGATTCTCCAGGCAAGAACACTGGAGTGGGGTGCCATTTCCTTCTCCAATGCTTGGAAGTGAAAAGTGAAAGTGAAGTCGCTCAGTCGTGTCCGACTCTTTGAGACCCCATGGACTGCAGCTGACCAGGCTCCTCTGTCCACGGGATTTGCCAGGCAAGAGTACTGGAGTGGGGTGTCATTGCCTTCTCTGTCTGTATTTTCTAAGTCTCCTATAAATATGTAATCATACTTTGATAATTTAAAAAATAAAAAAGATTCTAGATAAAAAAATAATACATTAAAAAACTGACTTCAAGAATATAATATACAACACATTGAGTATAGTTAACAATATTGTATATCTGTAAGTTGCTGAGAGAGTAGATCTTGAATGTTTTCTTCATAAGAAAAAGAATTTTAACTAAATTTGTGGTAGTCACTTCATAATATAAACATATATTAAATCACACACACACACAAAGACTAAACCTACCCGAGACTTTGGACTGCACTTCTAGTTCACAGACCAGAACAGCAGATAGTGGAGTAAGTTCAATTATGTTACAAGAATATGATCCACTAGATCTAGAATGCGGGAAATCCTATAGCACAAAGGACATTCTTTCATTAACAAATGAAACAGTGCTTGAAAACAGGGAGGGAGACTTGCTACAGAATAAGAGAGATCTAAGCTCTTAGTGTTGGGGAAGGCAATGGCACCCCACTCCAGTACTCTCGCCTGGAGAATCCAATGGACGGAGGAGCCTGGTGGGCTGTAGTCCACGGGGTCGCTAAGAGTTGGACACGACTGGGCAACTTCACTTTCACTTTTCACTTTCATGCACTGAAGAAGGAAATGGTAACCCACTCCAGTATTCTTGCCTGGAGAATCCTAGGGATGGGGGAGCCTGGTGGGCTGCCGTCTATGGGGTCGCGCACAGAGTCGGACACGACTGAAGCAACTTAGCAGCAGCAGCAAGCTCTTAGTGTGGATACTGATTGAAAGACACCAATTCCAAGAAGACACTGGAAACAACTGGGAAAACAGAGCAGAATCTGGGTGTCGGGTGATAGGAATAGGAACAATAGCTAATCTCTTGTTTTAATACCTGTAAGTTTTGTTTTGTTGAAAAAAAAATTCTTACTTTTAGAGACATGTACACAGGAAAAACAATGTGGAATTTGCTTACTACTCCAAGAGAAAAAAAGAGTAAGTGGATATGGAGCACCAAAGATGAAACAAGTACAAGAGCGCGGACGGCTGTTGGAGCTCGGTGACGGTGGGCACACCGGGCTCACTACACTCTCTACTTTTGTACTTGTTTGGAAGTCTCCCTGATAAAAAAGAAAGGAATGAAAATAAATATTTGGCAAAAACTTAAAAATGGTAAAACACATCTGACCGAGGGACAGGAAACGGAATGGTTTCAAAGCAACGAAAAGACTTATTTTTCTGCAGAACAACTTAGCAATATGACTCAAAAATGTCTTAAAATTTAATATTTTACTTTCAAGGTTTACTTTTAACAACTAACTCTAAGGAAACTTTCAAAAATACATTAAAAAATACTGTTATGTTACCTTTATATGAAAAAATATTTATAGGCATTAACCATCAAATTGTAAAAGAATGTTAAATAATATGGGGAAATGTTCAAGATTAACTGTTATGTGCAAATGCAGGCTGTAAAACATCATACACATTCTGAACCAATTTAGTCTTAAAACCAAACATCTAGAAAAAAGCCTGAAAGAGTCTCCATTAGGTTAACAGTTGTTACTTCTAACTGATGGGATTAAGCTTTCTCTTTCTGTACATTTGCAATAAATTATACTTTTAAAAGGTCAAATCTGGATCAGTTCTCCGGACTGCCTGCTAACAGAATAAGCGAGAATGGTGGTGATCTTTGAAATGATAAACTAAATGACAGAAGGGTGGTGGGACAGGGCAGCAAAGACACATTAACAGTTAATTTTTAGAAGAAGAGTTATTTAGCACACTGTATTGTGAGAAAGAGCAAGTCGTAAATTTAAAACTTACAGTGTCAAGAAAGTGAAAATTAGAATTGGATTAAAGTTTTTATGTAGGCTTCAACTAGAGAGGGATAAACACCTAAATTAAATTATTCAGGATGACTCTTGAGAAATCTGTATGTAGGTCAGGAAGCAACAGTTAGAACTGGACATGGAACAACAGACTGGTTCCAAATAGGAAAAGGAGTACGACAAGGCGGTATTTTGTCACCCTGCTTATTTAACTTATATGCAGAGTACATCATGAGAAACGCTGGACTGGAAGAAACACAAGCTGGAGTCAAGATTGCCAGGAGAAATATCAATAACCTCAGATATGCAGATGACATCACCCTTATGGCAGAAAGTGAGGAGGAGCTAAAAAGCCTCTTGATGAAAGTGAAAGAGGAGAGTTTAAAAGCTGGCTTAAAGCTCAACATTCAGAAAATGAAGATCATGGTCCCATCACTTCATGGGAAATAGATGGGGAAACAGTGTCACACTTTATTTTTTTGGGCTCCAAAATCACTGCAGATGGTGATTGCAGCCATGAAATTAGAAGACGCTTACTCCTTGGAAGAAAAGTTATGACCAACCTAGATAGTATATTCAAAAGCAGAGACATTACTTTGTCGACTAAGGTCAGTCTAGTCAAGGTTATGGCTTTTCCTGTGGTCATGTATGGATATGAGAGTTGGACTGTGAAGAAGGCTAAGCGTAGAAGAATTGATGCTTTTGAACTGTGGTGTTGGAGAAGACTCTTGAGAGTCCCTTGGACTGCAAGGAGATCCAACCAGTCCATTCTGAAGGAGATCAACCCTGGGATTTCTTTGTTGGGGAAACAGTGTCACACTTTATTTTTTTGGGCTCCAAAATCACTGCAGATGGTGATTGCAGCCATGAAATTAGAAGACGCTTACTCCTTGGAAGAAAAGTTATGACCAACCTAGATAGTATATTCAAAAGCAGAGACATTACTTTGTCGACTAAGGTCAGTCTAGTCAAGGTTATGGCTTTTCCTGTGGTCATGTATGGATATGAGAGTTGGACTGTGAAGAAGGCTAAGCGTAGAAGAATTGATGCTTTTGAACTGTGGTGTTGGAGAAGACTCTTGAGAGTCCCTTGGACTGCAAGGAGATCCAACCAGTCCATTCTGAAGGAGATCAACCCTGGGATTTCTTTGGAAGGAATGATGCTAAAGCTGAAACTACAGTACTTTGGCCACCTCATGCGAAGAGCTGACTCACTGGAAGACTCTGATCCTGGGAGGGATTGGGCACAGGAGGAGAAGGGGACGACAGAGGATGAGATGGCTGGATGGCATCACTGACTCGATGCACATGAGTTTTGGTAAACTCTGGGAGCTGGTGATGGACAGGGAGGCCTGGTGTGCTGTGATTCATGGGGTCTCAAAGAGTCGGACGTCACTGAGCAACTGAACTGAATTGATGGATTATTATATAGCGAAGTTTTGAATATTAATAAAACACAAGTGCAATACTATCAGATTCAGCTTATGTAACATACTCTGCAAAATTATACTCTACACATTATATGTGATGAATAATCAGAAAACAGGACTTCTGTACCCTCTACGCTAGCTTTAAAATTTCAGTTTCCTCCTTGATAAATCAGACAAAAGCAAACACAACGTCCAGACTACCTGGTTCCGTACTTTCGTCAGCTCTTCGTAGTCCTTGTTTTCTGGGTCTGGAGATTCTAGAAAGCTGATTTCTTCCGCGATGCTTTCCCCTTCTTGGCTTCTGAGGTTGTCTTCTTCTTCTTGAGGAGGTGATTCCAATTCGGACTCTTCTGAATCAAGGAATATCTGACCAGCGATTACCCTGCCTGCTGGGCTATGGTTCTCTACCGACTCATCTGACGGCACAGAAGTCTGAGAATATAAAGCGTTTTTGGTTACCAGTAGTAATCAGACTCCCTCCAATCTAATCTGACCATTACTTTCACTAATCCAGACACAGCTCCTTCAGCTCCTTGAACGTATCCTACTTGCTTGCCTCTACAGACTTTGGTTATCTGCCTATCACGTGCCTTTATCACCTGCCTAAATCTGATTGTGCGGATTTCAACTTGGATGTTACTTCCCCCTAAGAAGCCTTCCTTAAATCCCCTAAATCTTGGTTACGGTCTTCTCCTCCTTGCTCCCAGTATATCTCATACTTCCCCGTATGACCGCCCTATACAACTTTCTGTTTCTTACCTGCGTTTCTCCTAGAGATCAGGAATCATCCGTGACTGGTCTCTTTGAATAGGCAATAATCAACCTCATTCATTCAACGAATCAATTTAAGGGCATTAATAGATTTTGTTTTTAAAGAACTTATATAAGTGGAAACAATGACAGAGGGTAATTCTTCGAATTAAAAAACTTAAAGAAATGAATAAAATCAATCTCTCATTAGGCAGTAAAATGTAACTCCCTTAAGGCTCTTCAACACAACAGACAAACACACCACATTTAAGTTGAAATTAAACCTAGTAACCAACACTCTTAGCAGAAATATTTATTATTCTCTGGGGGCTTCCCAGGTGGCTCAGTGGTAAAGAATCCACTTGCCAGGGCAGAAGCCACAGGAGACACGGGTTCGATCCCCGGGTCGGGAAGATCCTCTGGAGGAGGAAATGGCAACCCCCTCCAGTATTCTGGCCAGGAAAATTCCAAGGACAGAGAGCCTGGTGGACTATAGTCCACGGGGTCACAAAGAGTCGTATGTGACTGAGTGAGTGAGCACTCCAACAGGTCAGTGATTTCCACCCTCCCTCGCCCCTGCCCCCGGAAGAATTAGTACTGATGCTATCTTTTTCTTTTTGAAATCCAATTCTGTTCCTCAAAAGATGCAGATTTCATATCCTTTCTAAGATATATAATTCATGCTTTTAAATGGGGCATCAAATGCTGGTCAATGCAAATCTGAGTACACACCTTGGAATCTATGGATTCATCCTGGTTGCCTTCTTCATCTGTAAAGAAATTTTAAGACAGTTTAGTTGTCTTTCTTGTTTGGCAATCACAGGTATTATTAAGAGAAAGCAGTTGTTAAGTATCATAAATAATAATCAGACACTGGATAATCTAGAATTATCTAAAAATTTGTTGTATTCAACAAGTGTTCAGAAAAAACTAAGTCAAAGGAAAGAGGGGTGTTGGGGGTGGTATTTCTTCCTCTTTATCCAGGAAGGACAGTAGCTTCATCTGTTACACAGACAGGAAGACCAAGAACATCACCACCAAAACCAAGTGTTCCTTCAGATGCCATCCAGTTCTTTTGTATACAGTTAGTCCACTACTGAGCATGAGTTACTAAATTTATAAAGATAGAGCCCTAATTGTGTGGTTTGGGATTCTTCTCCTTTTCCTCTGCTTAGAATTTGGAGTTACTGTAGCTTATTTTAGTGATAAGTAGCATTTTATTATTCACTAAGACTACTAAAGATGGACATTAAGGATGATTAGCAGAGTTGCCACAGACAGTCGGGATCTGTGTTTGACTTCACTGAAGATATAACCAGACAACATCACACTGCCATGTATTCACTCACATGAGATCTCATTATTAGGAAATCAATAGCCTATATTAAATTAATAATGAATCTAATCACTACCTGTTATCTTTCTTCCAAATTCATATTAGCTGTTTTGGCTTTGTCAGATTACATTAAGATTACTGCTGTTATTCTCTGTATTTCTCTGTGAATTCTATTCTAGCTGCTTGTTATTCTTTTTACTGTCTTATATAAACACATTCGGCAAGCCAACTGGCCATTCGCAAATATTTGATCTTTGAATTCCAGTTAAAAAAACAAGTGTCAGATGATCTTTAAATTTCCTTCTTAGTCACTTCAGTATGGCCAGCTTTGTAAGTTATGTGAGAAATTAACCATAGGCGAAAAAGCTATAAACTACCTGATTTTTACTAGAAAATGTGGTGCTATGGTTGCCATTTACCTTTACCTCATATGATTATAACCTGAATATTTCTGGTAACTTGTTAACTCTTCAAAGTACAGCAAAAACATGTTTTGGAGTTTGTGTTAGCAAAGCACTGAACTAAACTTTAAGAAGTATAACCAACTCATTATGTACTAAATACTCAGCTCTATTTCAGGTTTTGGTTCCTTTGAATATTTCAGAAACCGGTCTAGTGGTGAGCTTCTGCCACATATAAAAGTGCTATCAATTCAAAGAAAACTTAAATGACAGTTATTTTCACATTCACTACTTTTAGATTACCTTCCAAATATTTTATTTCTGGTGGGTGGGGAAAAGAGGAGAACAGCATATATATCAGTCCCATAGGGCCTATAACATTTAGGTTTGTAGGTAGTGATGTCAACTGATAAACAGTCATTCTTCAGGCTCACTTCTTCACAAGTATTACCCAAAGCCCAAGTTCTAACATATGGTTCAAAGTCCATTTTCAGCAAATCTTTGGAAAAAGGAAAAGACATTCACCTTTATTACACAACTACATTGTATGTGTGAATGTATTTAATTAGTTATAAACACTAACTAGTTAATATATCAAGGGCAGATATTAAATGTGAAATGTATAGGGTATACCCCCAAATTCTGAACTTTCTATTAGTCAGAATTCTTAGATCATTAACCACCTAGCTGAGTACCTTGCCACAACAGGTAACACATGTAGCTAATAGGTAAATAATATAGAAGCCTATTATAACTTATAGAAAATGTATATTTGAGACACAAGAGCTGTTAGGCATCAGGAGTAGCAGGATATGTTTTTGAACTCCCAGAGACATGGAAACTTGTGACATCAGGGTTATTTCATACGAATTGCATCATGCTTCTCTTTCTCTTCTAACAAACCAGGGATATATACTCGGGTTACTGCCAAATTAAGAGAATTCTCACTTACTAAACTGGGAAGGCCTACTCCAGATGGTAACCTGAAAGCATCAGCTATTTTCTTTTTCAAACTAATAGGTCCATTCACATAATACTTAATAAATAAGTTTCTCATAACCCAGAAACTTCTGATAGGCAGTCAGGTAAGGATGAAAAATACTGAAGTTATGTATAAATAAAAAGAATACAGTACTGCTTTTATCAGATTACATATATCAAGCAAGAAGAAAAATGCAAAAAGGATACAGTGAAGAGTTAAGGATTTCACACTCAACAGTACTGTATCCAAATATCATGGTTTACATCACTTTGGTAATCATAGCCCCTGCTTTGAAAAAGACCAATTTTCGGTTTTATTATATTAGTTAACAAAACTGCAAAGTATCAAGGATCGTCTCTCAAGGGAAAGTGATCACTACAAATTCATCTTCTAATTTGTCATGTAGGTTAAACAGACAGATGGATATACTTTTAAACACAGGAAGTCTGGAAAGTTTAGTGAAAAGAGACCAGACATCCTGTCTCCGGATTTGCCACTGAATCTGTGCAGATCCCAGGATACTGCTGATTCTTTCCCAGGATAATGCTGATTCTTAACTACTCCAAATCCAAGGCCTGGACAATTAGGCTCAAAACCTGGCTTCATGGCATGTCAATGTCACATGCATGGTTCAATATGGCAAGCTTGCTCAGCCTTCTTATCCTCAAGTGTCAAAGGGGAAAATATCACCTGCCCTGTTGACTCTCAATAAAGTTTTAAGGAACAAAAGAAGAGTGAAAGGAAACATATTTTGCAATTTGAAATACCTAGCACTGGACCTAATTCACAAGACTCCATATTATTATTTGGCATTAAAAAAACAAACAAAAAAAAACCAAAAAAACCCCCAGAAACAAACAGTAAACCATTTTAACCAGTACGCCACTTCCTGTCAAAATCAAGAAAACGTGTAAGAAGTTAAAGCATGTTTCATTATAATTTGGAGCAAATGGAGGAGAAATATCTTCTAAATCTCCTTCTTTAAATTTATTTATTCAGAAGGAAATGAAAATGTTTCTAATAAAAGTACAAAATTTTTACACAGCTTCAAGGTAAGTTATTAGATAATAGCTACTAACAATGACAGGACCAAGATTCCCTTTGCTGGCTGATCAAATTCTATCTGGCAAAAAATGTGACCCACCCTAGGTAACTACTAACAGTCAAACATTTTAAGTCAACACTAAATTGTGAACCAAAACCTGATTTTTAAATAGGAGAAAAACTTTTTAAGCTAAGAATTAGGCCAACACCTTGTATAAATAAGCTATTTAATGAATAAAAAAGCCAACTGAAAATCCATGTATTCAATTTATAAAACTATCTCACTTTTATTTATAGCACCAATTTCATACTTCCTTTGATCAAATAACTACTAGCAGTGCTTCAGGAGTTACACCGAGTTTTAAAGATCTGGTCAGGAACATAAATTAACAAGAAAAAGGGAGTCGGGGCAGACTTTAAAGGTTGATGCTGGCAGTAGAGTAAGTGGCATATGCTTGTTGCTTTTTTTTTTTTAATGTCTTATCATATTTGCCCTTCATGTCAGCATGCACGTCTACATTGTTCTAGTTCGGGTTAAGTAAGGCTTTAGCCTCTACCAGAGAAATGTTTCCACAGTTTAATGGAAATCAGAGCAGACGTTTTGTGAACCTGGTCCTTTGCTTATATTAACACAACCCAAAGATTTAACAATTTTATTATTAACAGTCTTCTATTATAATCTACTGGGAATCTCAACTGTTGATTAAAAGACTTCTTCAATCATCATCTCCACTGACATGACACTTAGATACGTGAAATCTGGTCAAAAGAAAATGCAGGAAAATGTTTATATGCTTTTTCTTTAAATTCTGCAAACCGAATTCAGAGGGATATACACTGTGTGCTTTACTATTTCTTACACTTTAGTGTGAAGAATCACTTGGGCAGCTTGTTAAACAGATCCCCTAACCTGTTCCAGACCTAAAACTGCATTTTTAAGAAACCATAAGACAAACTGATGCAGGTGGTTCCTGCACCACAAGGACTTTACAGCATGGATTTCACACTTCCTTTGATCAAATAACTACTAGCAGTGCTTCAGGAGTTACACCGAGTTTTAAAGATCTGGTCAGGAACATAAATTAACAAGAAAAGGGGAGTTGGGGGCAGACTTTAAGGCATGATGTTGGCAGTAAAGTAACTGGCATATGCTTGCTGCTTTTGAAATGGTGTCTTACACCACAGTATGGATAGAATTTTAGGTTTAGATCTCTTATTTTAGAAGCAGAATGACGTTACAGCACTGACTTACAACTAGGACAGATAATTTGAGGATTCAAATAACCATCTGGGAAATTTTCTGTCGGGGGGGAAAAAAAAAAGCGTTGACATTTATACCCTGCCTTGTTCCAAAAAAATTTAAAGCCACGGAACAGCTGTTTCGTTAACTGAAACCAATTAAAATTCAAAAGCTTTACTGTACTAATTCTTTCTTTACCAACACTTAGAAACACTAAGTGCTTCTTTACCAACACTCTCAAAACAGACGTTTTCAGATGTTGGCAGAATAAACTATTAAAGAAGGGAAATGATAATTTCCACAGCTAGGGTATAAATTAGCTAATTGGGAAAACAATACAAAGGCACATGAATCTATGCAAAGAAGAGTTAAATCCAGACGCTATCCATTTTACACTAATGAAAAACAAAAAAGTTTTTTCTTTTCTTGAAAAATGACCGTCAGCAAACATGGGTCAGCTCAGAAACCCTGTGACACAGGAAAAAAAAAAAAAAAAAAAAAAAAA
>SJYC01075204.1:0-10318 GCA_006408675.1 Madoqua kirkii | reverse complement strand
TTTTTTTTTTTTTTTTAATAAACAAAGAGACAGGATCATCTGAGGTGCTATGCAAACCCAACCAAACACTATTAACATCCTGCTTTTCTGATGGACCTGGCTCTGCCCAGGGGACAAGCTCGGGTTGTGCGAAGTTTCTAAAGAGACGGAGCACAGCATCTCCATGGCAGTCGTCGGTCCCTAAGCTGTCGGGGTTCATGCCCATCAAATCAGTCCACCTTCCTAAGGAGTCGTGCAAGTTTGTCAAGTGAGGAGAGGCGTGGGCACTGTGTCAAGGGGGGCCCTTCTCTTCCTCCCCTCGAAAGCTCCCCTCAACAAACACTCTGGACCCGGGCATCCCAGACCCAACAGAGGACCGTGAGTGACAGGCGAGGGCGAGGCTGGAGCCCCCACTGCCCTGCCACGGGAAAGAGGCCGGAGCGGGGGGCGGTGGCTCCCGGCCTCCAGTCCGAGGGGGGCGGATACTGACCCGAGGACGCCAAGGCCAAGCCCAGCAGCACTGCCCAGAGCAGCACCGTCAGCCCGACCGGGACCCGCATCCTGCTCCCAAGAGCCGCTGCCACCCCCGGAGCTGTCTCTTCCGCCTCGGCCACCACCAGCTCAACCTCCGCCGCCGCCGCCGCCGCCGCCACCACCACCGCCTCGCCGCTGCGCTTCCTGCTCTGGTCTCCTTCCTCCACCCCTTCCCAGACCTCCCTGCCCCAGCGGGCAGCCAATCCAAGCCCGCCGCCGCATATGCCTCGCCCAATCGTCGCGGGCCTCCCCGCCCACCTCATTGCCCCTCCCCCAAGGTCAAGGATTCTACCAATCGCAACGCGCAATTCTCACACTGGCTTTCCGGTTGGACCACGGCCTCAGAGACATGGCCCCAGCTAATTGGTAAGCTCCTTGGTTTAACCATCCCGGAATCGGAGCGAGAGCCCGGAATTGGACGAGGGTAGTCACCCAGGAGACTACAATTCCCACAATGCACTTCATGGCACTTCATGGCCTCTCTCTCTCTCTCTCTCTCTCTCTCTCTCTCTCCTGTCTCTTATACACATCTAATTTGTCATGTAGGTTAAACAGACAGATGGATATACTTTTAAACACAGGAAGTCTGGAAAGTTTAGTGAAAAGAGACCAGACATCCTGTCTCCGGATTTGCCACTGAATCTGTGCAGATCCCAGGATACTGCTGATTCTTTCCCAGGATAATGCTGATTCTTAACTACTCCAAATCCAAGGCCTGGACAATTAGGCTCAAAACCTGGCTTCATGGCATGTCAATGTCACATGCATGGTTCAATATGGCAAGCTTGCTCAGCCTTCTTATCCTCAAGTGTCAAAGGGGATGTGGCCTCTTGGGAAACGTAGTCCGTCGTAGGGGTAGGGCAATATTTAAAAGCGCCGATTCTGTAGAAGTTAAGAAAACTTAGCTAACACCTGAAGCAGACGCCCTCTCAAGGCCATGAACCCAGACGGTTGTGTTTTTTTTGTTGTTCTGCTCCAAGTAAATATCAATAAGGGGCCTCTCAGGTGGTGCTAGTAGTAAAGAACCCTCCTGCCAATGCAGGAGAAGTGGGTTCCATCCCGGGGTCGCAGAAGAACCCCTAGAGGAGGAAATGGCACCGTACTTCAGTATTCTTGCCTGGAAAATTCCATGGACAGAGGAGCCTGGCAGGCAACAGTTTGTGGGGCTCTCAAAGAGTCCCCTGGGACTGAGCGACCGAGTGCCCAAATATGAAGAAACACGTTATAAGGTTAAGAGTTTGTAGTGCGTTAAGCTCTTCTTCCTCTAATTTTTATTTAGAGAGTTTGGATCCGGCAGAGTGATAACAGCACTGAGGAAAAAATACAATGGCTAGACTGAATGCGAGGTATTTCTTTTTCTCTTAAATGAAACAGTACCTGGTATAGGGATATCAGGTTGGCACTTACTCACCGGCGTCCTTTCCCCTACAAAACAAAAGGAAATAAATCCTACCCAGTATCAGAAAACATCTACTTCTGCTTTATTGATTACACCAAAACCTTTGACTGTGTAGATCACAACAAACGAAAATTTTTTGAGAGATGGAAATACCAGATTACCTTACTTGCCTCCTGAGAAATCTGTATGCAGGTCAAGAAGCAACAGTTAGAACTGGACATGGAACAACAAACTGGTTCCAAATAGGGAAAGGAGTACACCAAGGCTGTATGTTGTCTCCCTGCTTATTTAACTTACATGCAGAGTACATCATGTGAAATGCCGGGCTGGATGAAGCACAAGCTGGAATCAAGATTGCCAGGAGAAATATCAATAACCTCAGATATGCAGATGACACCACTCTTATGAGCCTCTTGATGAAAGTGAAAGAGGAGAGTGAAAAAGCTGGCTTAAAACTCAACGTTCAAAATGAAGATCATGGCATCTGGTCCCATCACTTCATGGCAAATAGATGGGGAAACAGTGGAAAGAGACAGTAACAGACTATTTTCTGTTTACTATTTCTTCAAAATCACTGCAGATAGTGACTGCAGCCATGAAACTAAAAGATGCTTGATCCTTGGAAGAAAAGGATCAACCTAGAAAGCATATTAAAAAGCAGAGACATTACTTTGCTGACAATTGATCTAGTCAAAGCTATGGTTTTTCCAGTAGTCATGCATGGATGTAAGAGTTGTACTGTAAAGGAAGCTGAGCACTGAAGAATTGATGCTTTTGAGCTGTGGTGTTGGATAAGACTCTTGAGAGTCCCTTGGACTGCAAGGAGATCAAACCAGTCAATCCTAAAGAAAATCAACCCTCAATATTCATTGGAAGGACTGATGCTGAAGCTGAAACTCCGATCCTTTGGCTACCTAATGTGAAGAACAGACTTATTGGGAGAGACCCTGATGCTGGGAAAGATTGAGGGCAAGAGGAGAAGGGGATGACAGAGCAGAGATGGTTGGATGATATCACCAAATTGATGGACATGAGTTTGAGCAAGCTCCAGGAGTGACTGATGGACAGGGAAGCCTGGCGTACTGCAGTCCATGCGATCACAAAGAGCTAGACAGAACTGAGCAACTGAACTGACTAACAGATCATTTGTCAACGCTAGTTATTTTTACAGTGGTCACCAAATAATAATAATCTGGAAAAGGGGGCCTACAGTCTTTGGAAACCCTTTCACACATTTGTGCTCATCACTCCTTTTGTCAGTTACATTGTTCTCTTCATTGACTACCTAGGTCTTAGGTTGACTAGGTCCAGGTATCTAGGTTGACATATTTGGAGATAAAGGTGACAGTGATTACATCACGGAAGTGGAAATAGTCTTGTGTGTTAAGTACCAACTCCAGCATGTTCTCACGAGGTAGCAGGGCAGTGGCTTAATGCTCCTGCTCCTTCAAAAAACTGTATCATTCTGTTTTCCTGAGCATTCACCCACAGTCAGCTCTTAGGTCTGGAACCTAGACATTCTGAGTTCGAGATTTTGGAGAAGTTCACACTGGACACGAATCTTATACCATTTGTGTTCCATCTTCTCTGGTGAAGAGTCCTCTTTTCTAGGAAAAGGATAAAAAAACTTGTTCCACATTCACATTGGAGAAGATGAAGGACAAATACTGTCCCATGAGAAAGAGTTCTCCTTTCTAATGCTGTCTTACCACCATTCATCTCTATTTTTGTCACTAACAGTACTTCCTTAGAGTTCCTCTGATTTTTAAATTATAGAGTAAAATCTAGTATGTTATGTGGCCATTTTCCCCTTTCTCACTGAAAACTTCCCTGCTGGCCCTCATTTTCCCTTACCTGCCTGATGCACCTCAGTTCTAGCCATATTCACCAACACCATTCTCTCTTCCCTCTAATCTAAACTACATATCATGGCCAGATTAATTTGCCTTAAACACTGCTTTCATCTGTTTTTTCAAAAATTTCCAGTGGCTGGCTTTTTCATAGAATTAAAAAAAAAATTAGAACTTCTACTGACAAAATAGGAACTTGTACAGATAGTTCTACTTTCTTGGGGAGGGATCATTGGGAAAGAAACTTCTGCCTTCCACAAGAGAAACAGCGATTATCTGATTAATAAGATTGAGGAAAGCTCACTGCTTGGTTAAGATCTAACTTCATCTTTTTTCATCTTTTTTCTTTACTGAGTGCTTCTTACATTGAAAGCACTGTGCTAGGCACTGCAAAGATAAATTGCCAACTTCTCTTTTACTATTTTCTTGATTTCTGCATTAATACTCTCTTGTTTTCTCTTGGGCTCCTTTGCCATCTGCCCACTGCTCTGCTGCTGCTTCTCTGATAATAAGATTGAGGAAAGCTCACTGCTTGGTTAAGATCTAACTTCATCTTTTTTCATCTTTTTTCTTTACTGAGTGCTTCTTACATTGAAAGCACTGTGCTAGGCACTGCAAAGATAAATTGCCAACTTCTCTTTTACTAGTTTCTTGATTTCTGCATTAATACTCTCTTGTTTTCTCTTGGGCTCCTTTGCCATCTGCCCACTGCTCTGCTGCTGCTTCTTAGCCACAACCCTGGCATCTTCCCAGTTTCACTGGCATTTCATCTTGGCTGAGCCTTCTTTCAGGCCAGTCTTCATTAATCCTTATTTCTTAAATATCTGCAGAAGAGGCACATACTTGCCTTTTAAATTGGTGGTAGTTTGCTGAGACCAAAGACAATTATACAATTAAGTGTATAGGTATATAGCATTGAACTTGTCATCTACTAGCCTTAGATGATTGTTCATTGATTAATGATGTGTGTGTATGTGCTCCAGCTCTTTGCGAGCCCATGGTCTATAGCCTGCCAGGCTCCTCTGCCCGTGGAACTTTCCAGGCAAGAATTTAGGAATGGGGTGTCATTTCCTCCTACTCCAGGGGAGCTTCCAGACCCAGGGATTGAACCCAAGTCTCCTGCATTGGCAGGTGGATTCTTTACCACTAGTGCCTCCTGGGAAGCCCTGATTAATAGATACACCTTACCAATAAAGTGTTCTAACAATATTTTCAAAGCACATGTTGTATACCATAAATCAATCTTAAAATATCTACCATAATTTTACTTTACAGGAAATATTAAGGAGCCTTTGTGCCCCTATTACACAGGAAATTTATTTCACTCCTATTCACCTCATCTGAAAAACAGATACATTGATCATTCCCTCTTCACCAAGTCATTAACTAGGTCTATTGTGAAGTTCAAAAGAGATAGGGGTGAGGAGGAGTGATTTCTTCATTATAGAATTGCCTACACATGTTATTTCTTAGGAGAAGGCAATGGCAAGCCACTCCAGTACTCTTGCCTAGAAAATCCCATGGATGGAGGAGCCTGGTAGGCTGCAGTTTATGGGGTCACTATGAGTCAGACACGACTGAGAGACTTCACTTTCACTTTTCACTTTCATGCATTGGAGAAGGAAATGGCAACCCACTCCAGTGTTCTTGCCTGAAGAATCCCAGGGACGGGGGAGCCTGGTGGGCTGCCATCTATGGGGTCGCACAGAGTACGACTTAGCAGCAGTAGCAGCAGCAGCAGCAGTTATTTTTTATACTGATTCTTTGAGGCAAAGGAGCAAAATAAGTTAAAATTAGTTTTTATTAAGACTGATAAAGTTAAGTTTATTACCTTGATTTGAAAAGGGTTTAGAGCTGCTAAAGCTTTTGTCTTAGGCCAGCAATGAGTTACTGACATGTTCTGAGACCTTAACTCCTTTGGGAAATTCTAAGCCTCATGAGCAGGTCTATTAAATGGTGTTGGAAAGCCAGGTTTATTTTGTCAGTCTGCTATCTTGCATGATGATTAATTAGTGAAAAGGTTTTAGATTTTCCATGACTTTATCCAGACTGAGCATACACTCCTCAAGGTTTCCTGCCAACATTCCCAGTTAAAGTTGTGTACTCAGTCAATTTACACAAAATGTTAGCATTATTTATTAATTCATAGACTGCTTTACTATTTGCTCAGCTGTCTGTACTCTGTTCTACTTGCTCATGTCAGTGTTCTAGGTCATTGTTACAGATTTCCAAGTTACAGAACACCTTTTTGCTCTGCATTACGACCAGCATAGGACCCAGAGGAGGTAGACAATAAGTGGCTTGTTATTCCATTGAAATTGATATGACCTTATTCTATTGAAATGAATCAAACAATCCATAACTATTCAGAACCTCTGGAATGTATTGAGCACGTGAATTCAGCTTGCTTTTCATTTAAGGATGGTGAGATAGCCCTCAGAGCCTTTTCCCAAGAACAGAGTGATGGTTAGCCTCTCTAGTCAAGTATCCTTACCCATGTTATTTTTAGAGATCTATTTGAGTTGGCAAAAATGTGTGAAGTCTGCCAGTGCTTGAATTATTGTATCTGCCAGTGCAGGATTAGAGAGAGAGGAGGAATTATAGGTTTTCCCCTTGGGGCTTAGAGAAGGTATTTTCTTTCAGGTAGATGAGGGGAATCAAAGCCATTATTTTTATGTTTGTTTTTCATGGATAAATGAAAATATAGGTCCTTGCATCGTATTGTAAGGTAGAACCTAGCATCTCTTTCTGTACATTCTGAGCTCCTTGAGTAAGTGGATAATGGTTTTATATTGCATTGTATCACCTGGAATTCCAGATTGTATATGGCAAGTCAATAATTAGTAATCAAAACAAACAAGCTTTAAATGTCCCAGTCACTTTCTATGATTATCACTGTCTCACAGAAGTCAAGTGTAGATCCAAGATTGCAGAGACGTGTATGCAGTATACTACCCAAGTGTGTAGCAACAGAATGAATGGGGTTGGGTATGTGAGTGTAAGGCTCTGTTTACCAAGTTTCATCCAGAACTGATATTTACTTTGGAGGTGTGTATTCTTTCTGAGCAGCATTGACTCACAACAGATAAAGGAAAAGTCAGGATAGCTTTATACCTTGAATAAACAGACAGGCATCATTTGACCTGGTTTTTTCATAAATTTAACTTCCCTGGTGGCTCAGAGAGTAGAGCGTTTGTGTACAATGCAGGAAACCTGGGTTCGATCCCCGGGTTGAGAAGATCCCCTGGAGAAGGAAATGGCAACCCATTCCAGTATTCTTGCCTGGAGAATCACATGGACAGAGGAGCCTGGAGGGCTACAGTCTATGGGATTGCAAGAGTTGGACAGGACCAAGCGAATAAGCACGCAGCACGCATATGCTAAAGTAACCAATTAAAACAATTGTATTCACCCAGCAATCCCACTGCTGGGCATACACACCGAGGAAACCAGAATTGAAAGAGACACATGTACCCCAGTGTTCATTGCTGCACTGTTTATAATAGCCAGGACATGGAAACAACCTAGATGTCCATCAGCAGATGAATGGATAAGAAAGCTCTGGTACATATACACAATGGAGTATTACTCAGCCATTAAAAAGAATACATTTGAATCAGTTCTAATGAGATGGATGAAACTGGAGCTGATTATACAGAGTGAAGGAAGCCAGAAAGAAAAACACCAATACAGTATAATGACACATATATATGGAATTTAGAAAGATAGTAATGATGACCCTGTATGGGAGACAGCAAAAGAGACACAGATGTATAGAATGGACTTTTGGACTCTGAGGGAGAGGGAGAGGGTGGGATGATGTGGGAGAATGGAATTGAAGCACGTATACTGTCATGTAAGAAACGTATCGCCAATCTGTGTTCGATGCAGGATACAGGATGCTTGGGGCTGGTGCATGGGGATGATCCAGAGAGATGATGTGGGGTGGGAGGTAGGAGGAGGGTTCAGGATTGGGAACTGATGTACACCCGTGGTGGATTCATGTCAATGTATGGCAAACCAATACAGTATTGTAAAGTAAAATAAAGTAAAAATTAAAAAAATTGTATTCAAAAGTTTGATTCATAGGAAATTCTTACACTGGTTAGAAGTTGAGATGGAAAAGTGTAAAATAGCCATTATCAAGAGAAGGGTGGTCAAATAAGTATTTTCGAAATATTGAAGTAATACTGTAAATGCAACCCCTTTCAAAGTAAACTAGGAATTTTGATCATCTCCTATACTTGAATAGGCCCCCACCTATGCTGGGATGACTGCATATATATCTAACTCAAAGAGGTGCATTGAAAAAATACTAAATATATTAAAATAAGTATCACCAAGTAGTAATATCAATAAATTTAACAGTAATTAAATAATTAAATATCAATGAATTAAATGCAAATTAGTAAATTAAATATATATTAAGAAATCAAATATATATTCATGGTAAACATGAGTATACACAAACACACATGTATGTAATTAAAACAATTGAGAATAAATTGCAGATGTGATGCCTCTTTATCCCTACATGTATTAGTGTGTATTTTTTGAAAACAAAGACTTGGAAATCCCATGGAGAGATGAGCATGGCAGGCTACAGTCCATGGGGGTCACAAAAGAGTCACACCACATAGCTATTAAACAACAACAACAACAAATGATCACAGAACTGTTATCAAAGTTAGGAATTTACCACTGATTCAAATACTGTCGTGTAGTCTACCAACGTTATTCAGATTGTCCTGGTTTGTCATGTCTCATTAGTCATCCTTTAATGTGCTACATCCTTTAATGTGGTAATCCTTGTGGATTATCAATGTGGTACAGTTCTTGAAGGTGTGTGTGTGACTGTTTTCCTGAACCTCACTATATTGACATTTTTAAAGTGTTTAAACAAGTTGTTTCCTAGAATGTGCCCTAATTTCAGTTTGTTCCCTTACACACATTTGGTAGGAATACCTTAGAGGTGATGCTGAATTCTTCTCAGTGCATCATGTCAGGAACCAAGCGCTGCTGGTTAGTCCAAATCCTGGCAATAATAATTTTGATCAGGAGAGATGCTCTCACTATATTCTTCATTTGTAATTAATATGTATCTTGGTGAAGGTACTTTGAGACTTTGTAATTATCTCATTAGACCTCAAACATTCAGCTACTAGCTTTACTGGGTGTATTCATGTTTCTTGCCTGAATCAATAATTACTATGGTGATTGACAAATGGTTATTTTCTAATTCCCTCATTCTTTCTGAATTTATTATTAGCTTTCTAGTGTAGGCAGAGCACTATCTTTTATTTATTCATTTAATTAATTTACATTGGTACAGACCCATGTATCCTTTCACTTCAGTTCAGTCGCTCAGTCATATCTGACTCTTTGCGACCCCATGGACTGCAACACGCTAGGCTCACTGTCCATCACCAACTCCCGGAGTTTACTCAAACTCATGTCCATTGAGTTGGTGATGCCATACAATCATCTCATCTTCTGTCATCTCCTTCGCCTTCCGCCTTCAATCTTACCCAGCATCAGGGTCTTTTCCAATGAGCCAGCTCTTTGCATCGGGTGGCCAAAGTACTGGAGTTTCAGCTTCAATACCAGTCCTTCCAGTGAACATGCAAGACTAATTTCCTTTAGGATGGACTGATTGGATCTTGTTACAGTCACAGGGACTCTCAAGAGTCTTCTCCAACACCACAGTTCAAAAGCATCAATTCTTCGGTGCTCAGCTTTCTTTATAGTCCAACTCTCACATCCATATGTGACTACTGGAAAAACCATAGCCTTGACTAGATGGACCTCTGTTAGCAAAGTAATGTCTCTGCTTTTTAATATGCTGTCCAGGTTGGTCATAACTTTCCTTCTAAGGGGTAAGTGTCTTTTAATTTCAAGGCTGCAGTCACCATCTGAAATTTTTCAGTTCAGTTCAGTTCAGTCCCTCAGTCTTGTCCAACTCTGAGATGCCATAAATTGCAGCATGCCAGGCCTCTCTGTCCATCACCAGCTCCCGGAGTTCACTCAAAATCATGTCTATTGAGTCGGTGATGCCTTCCAGCCATCTCATCCTCTGTCGTTCCCTTCTCCTCCTGCCCCTAATCCCTCCCAGCATAGTCTTTTCCAATGAGTCGATGTTTTGCATGAGGTGGTCAAAGTGTTGGAGTTTCAGCTTTAGCGTCATTCCTTCCAAAGAACACCCAGGACTTATCTCCATTAAAATGGACTGATTGGATCTTCTTGCAGTCCAAGGGACTCTCAAGAGTCTTCTCCAACACCACAGTTCAAAAGTACCCATTCTTTGGTGCTCAGCTTTTTTTATAGTCCAACTCTCACATCCATACATGACCACTGGAAAAATCATAGCCTTGACTAGACAGACCTTTGCTGGCAAAGTAATATCTCTGCTTTTTAATATGCTATCTAGGCTGGTCATAACTTCCCTTTCAAGGAGTAAGCATCTTTTAATTTCATGGCTGCAATCACCATCTGCAGTGATTTGGAACTCTCCTCAAAAAAGTCTGACACTGTTTCCACTGTTTA
Source organism: Madoqua kirkii (assembly GCA_006408675.1). Taxonomy (NCBI): domain Eukaryota; kingdom Metazoa; phylum Chordata; class Mammalia; order Artiodactyla; family Bovidae; genus Madoqua; species Madoqua kirkii. The sequence continues at coordinate 13 of SJYC01075204.1, read as the reverse complement.
CCCATCTATTTGC
>SJYC01075203.1:0-22612 GCA_006408675.1 Madoqua kirkii | reverse complement strand
ATGAAGTGATGGGACCGGATCCCATGATCTTTGTTTTCTGAATGTTGAGCTTTAAGCCAACTTTTTCACTCTCCTCTTTCACTTTCATCAAGAGGCTCTTTAGTTCTTCTTCACTTTCTGCCATAAGGGTGCCGTCATCTGCATATCTGAGGTTATCGCTATTTCTCCCAGAATCTTGATTTCAGCTTGTGCTTCATCTAGCCCAGCATTTCTCATCATGTACTCTGCATATAAGTTAAATAATCAGGGTGACAATATACAGCCTTGATATACTCCTTTTCCTATTTGGAACCAGTCTGTTGTTCCATGTCCAGTTCTAACTGTTGCTTGCTGACCTGCATACAGATTTCTCAAGAGGCAGGTCAGGTGGTCTGGTGTTCCCATCTTTGTTCACTGGCTTATAATCTTCATTTTCATTATTGTTTTGATGTTCATATCACCTCAGATTTGGCCAGTGAGTACCCTTTCAAACTGACTCCTACAACTTTTTACATATCCCCATCATTATTTATTTTTTTGCCTTTCCTAACCCAGCACTGAAACCAGACATTTCTCCAAAGAAGCCTGCTTTCTTTCAGTGGAGAAGGTGCTTACATTCCAGGAATACCCATCACTACTGTGGTTTTAATGCTTCTAAAATCTCTGAGTGGGATCAGTTGGGAAACGAGTGTCTGTGTATGTATAAGCATGTGAATGCACACACACACACCTATAATACACATATACATAGCCACACACATCTGTACCTGTTTCTGCATTTATCTTTCTACATATTAAAACCTTTGAGGAAATGAACATGTGACATCCAGAACTGAGCCATAGAAAAAATAGAAGAAAGTTTATTTGTAGTACTGTATTCTTGAAAAAAGTGATCCCGTGATATCAGGGTACTAGCTCTTCTTTTCTCAACATAGATGACACGGTAGCAGTGGGTTGCATTCTGCTGCAAACTTTGTGCACCGGCTTACACTCAGGTTCTGTGCTTCAAAAACTCACAGTGCGTCTTCAAATAAAGACAACTCCCCTGCCGTGTCCTGCATCACGGGTCTCTGCAGTTCTTCAGTTGCTTCGCCTTTCTCTTGTCTCTGTTCTTTCTCTGGCCCTCTAATCACACCAGGTCTTCGTTAGTAAGCTCCTCACGCTGCACAGCAAGGAGTTCGTGTGCACCATCTTTTCACCTTGCCCCACTCTCTCAATGATTTTCACCTTTGTTTCCATCGTTATTGCTTGGTGCTCCTTAGCAGGACCAGCTACATCACTACTGCTTTTGTGCTTGCTTCTAGACATCCTGGGCTTGAAAGAAAGATACTATACTATTGTACGCTATACAGTATTATACAGTAAAGTATACAAAAGCAAAACCGCTCATAGAGGATACATGCATATATCAATGAATGCCAGACACGTGAGCTAACTTAACACAATTGGACATAAGAACATGTGTTCATACCTTTGAAAGTTTGCAACTGGAATGTTCGTATGTAGTGAAAGTGTTGTAGATATGTTTTAAAGTGGATACAACTGGTGGGACTGCAAAGGATTTCAACAGCTGAGGAAAATTGTTTGATAGTAGTTCTTACACATCAAAACATACACTTTCAAAATACTCACCTTCTGGTGAATGGATAAACAAGCAGCAGTAATTTAATCAATGGAATACTACTCAGCAAAAAAGAAGGAGAAGACTGACTGGTTTGTACACATCATGGATAAATCACAAGAACCTTATGTCGAGTAGAATAAACCAGACAGAAAAGAGAGTAGATCTTTCGTGATTTTATTCACGTGGAGCTCGAGAACAAGTGAAACTAGTTATAGTGAGGACACTCAGAATAGCAGCTGCTTGGTGTGAGGGTGGGTAGGGCCACTGGCAAGAGGCAAGAGGGAACTTCTGGATAATGGCACCTTCAATAGTCTAATTAGTGGGTAGTTTGCATGATACACTTGTCAGAATTCCCAGATCCATGCATTTTACTGTATGCAAATGATACGTTGGAGGCAGGCAAAATAAGGAACCCTTCCAGAAGGTGTTCATGTCCTAATCCCCAGACCTGTGACTATGTCACCTTATAAGTTGTAGGACTTTGCTGATGTGATTAAGTTAAGGGTCTGAAGACGGGAAGATTCTCCTGGATTATCCAGATGGTCTAAATCACAATCATTCTTACAAGAGGGAGGCAGGAGGCTCTGTGTCAGGAGGAGAAGATGTGACGATGGAGGCAGGGGTGATGCCATTGCTGAAAGGGAGTCATGGGTCAAGGGGCAGACAGCCCCTAGAAGCTGGAAAAGGCAACACATGGGTTTTGCTTTAGAACCTCCAGAAGGAACACGGCCATGCTAGTTTCTTGATTTTAGCCTTAGAAGGTCTAGTTTTGGACTTCTGACATCCAGAACTGTAAGAGTATAAGTCTGTGTCCCAAACCATTAAATTTCTGGTACTTTGTTAAAAAGGTGAAAGTGAAAGTCAATCAGTCACGTCTGACTCTTTGCAACCCCGTGGACTGTAGCCCACCACCTGCCTATTCCATGGACTTCTCCAGGCAAGAGTACTGGAGTGGGCTGCCATTCCCTTCTCCAGGGAATCTTTCCAACCCAGGGATCTAATCCAGGTCTCTTGCATTGCAGGCAGATTCTTTACCATCTGAGCCACCAGGGAAGCCCATGAATACTGGAGTGGGCAGCCATTCCCTTTTCCAGCAGATCTTCCTGATTCAGAAATGGAGCTGGGGTCTCCTGCATTACAGGTGGATTCTTCACCAGCTGAGCTACCAGAAAGTCCATAGCCACAATAGAAGACTAATATATACCTCATTTTAAAATTTATTTAAAAATACAGCTCTTAAAGAGCAGTTTCACATGCTACCAAAAAAAAAAAAAGCCACATTGTAGAACAGATCTGGGTTCCATTCTGGACTGTTTCACCTGCTAGCTCAGCCAGGGAACCTTTGTCAAGTTACGTAACATCCCTAAGGCTCAGTTTCTTAATCTATGAACTCAGAATCACTAAACCACTATTGCCTTGCTTCTCAGACTTGTTATGAACACTAAAAGCAATAAAATAAGAAAAGATTCTGTCCACAGAAGACCGGAAACGTTAACTTCATTATTGCTGGACTTGTCATCCATCACAAATGCATTACTGACCAATGATGATTGGGCAGTTTGAATTTTCCTTCTGGTATGAAAGATAATTACAGTAGAGGGGCAAAGGTCATGTGGAGAACTTATCAGGCTGTTCTTGTTCAGGTTTTTAAAAATAACATTTTATTTTGAAATACTTTAAGACTCAAAAGACATTGCAAAATAGGTTATCTACTCATTTTCAAAGGGTGCTTATTACTTCTACTTATTCCACACCTACTGGCAATCTGGACAGAGCCTAGATTTGTTGATTGTCCAATCATTTTGGAGTAACTAAGTAACAAAAGTAACTAGGGTTTGCTGTGAACTCCCACTGTGGTAGCACTTTACACACTTGGTTGTCATTTACACTTGATACTAATGGTAACATGAGGGAGGTGCTTCCGTTTTTCCTATTTCGTAGACAGAGAAACAGGCATAGAAACGGTTAGTAACTTCCCCAAGCTGAGTGTGGGCACCAGGATTTCAGCCTGGCTCCTGACTTTAGAGACGAAGGACAGACGGGAAGAAGGTATCCTCCCCATATCACAGAATCACTTAGAGACATTTCTATATTTTGTACACAAATATACATGCAAGAGGGCTTCCCTGGTGGCTTAGTGGTAAAGAATCTGCCTTCCAATGCAGGAGATGTGGGTTCAGTCCCTGAATCGGGAAGATCCCCTGAAGAAGGAAATGGTGACCCACTCCAGTATTCTTGCCTGGAAAATCCCATGGGCAGAGGAGCCTGGCGGGCTACAGTCCGTGGGGTCACAAAGAGTAGGACGTGACTGAGCAACTAAACAATGATAGGTGCAAAAGGAGTCCACACACACATATGAGGGGTGGGTTTCTGTGCTTAGTCAAGGAATAAAGGCAAAACAGGGCTTATAATAAAAAGAGGGGAGGAAAAAATTGGAGACCATCTGGAAACAGTAAGCAACTACACAATTTTTAAAAAGCCTTTGGGACTTCCTTGGCTGTCCAGTGGTTAAGATTCCACCTTCCAATGCAAGGGGTGGGGATTTGAACTCTGGTCAAGGAGCCAAGATCCCACATGCCTTGGGGCTAAAAAAATAAAACAGAAGCAATAAGGTAATAAATTCAGTAAAGACTTTAAAAATGGTCTTCATCAAAACATCTTCAAAAATAAAAATAGAGGCACTGATTAGTTGGCAACTAAGAAAGAGGGTGACCTGGGTGTTTTGTCCTAGAGCAGTCTCACTTAGTTCAGTTCAGTTCAGTTCAGTCGCTCAGTCGTGTCCGACTCCTTGTGACCCCGTGGACTGCAGCACGCTAGGCTTCCCTGTCCATCACCAACTCCTGGAGTTTACTGAAACTCATGTCCACTGAGTCGGTGATGCCATCCAACCATCTTATCTTCTGTCATCCCTTTCTCCTCCTGCCTTCAATCTTTCCCAGCATCAAGGTCTTTTCAAATGAGTCAGTTCTTCACATCAGATGGCCAAAGTATTGGAGTTTCAGCTTCAACATTGGTCCTTCCAATGAACATTCAGGTCTGATTTCCTTTAGGATGGATTGGTTGGATCTCCTTGCAGTCCAAGGGACTCTCAAGAGTCTTCTCCAACACCACAGTTCAAAAACATCAATTCTTTGTTGCTCAGCTTTCTTTATAGTCCAACTCTCACATCCATACATGACCACTGGAAAAACCATAGCTTTGACTAGATGGACCTTAGTTGGCAAAGTAATGTCCCTTCTTTTTAGTCTCACTAAAGGTACCTGACACCATTTTCAGTTATTCATGGTTTCTCCAGAACACCTTGGGAGTTTAGTTGGGGAGCAGGCAGGACAGGAGCCTCTAGGAAAGAGGACCAGGTCCTTGTGTCCACTCCTCTGCTCATTGGCCAGGCCACCACAATTTTCCTCATCAGAATCTCTCACTTTTCAGGCTTAAGAGATGAGCTCATTGCTTAATAGCAGTTAAATTCATCTCCAGGTTCTGGCAAGTCTTGTTCCTTAATGTTTCTTGAAGTTTTGCTCCCTTTTCTATTTCAGTGGCCACCGTCCTAGTCCCAGCTCCCATTACTTCATGCTACATAAACCAGCCGATGGGACCTTCACTCATCAGACTCAAACTGTCTTGCTTAAGAAGTCAAGTCTTGCTTAAGAACTCTCTTGCTTAAGGAGGGCTTCTCTGGTGATTCAGTAAAGACTGTTCCTGACAATGCAGGACACATGGATTCAATACCTTATCTGGGAAGATCCCACGTGCCACAGAGCAATTAAGTCCATGTGCCACAACTACTGAGTCTGAGTTCTAGAACCTGGGAGTGGAAACTACTGAGCCCCTGGGCTCCAAGTACTGAAGCCCACACCCTCTAGAGTCTATGCTTTGCAACCGTGATAAGACTGTGCACTGCAGCTAGAGAAAAGTCCACACAGCAATGAAGACCCAGCATGGCCAGATATAAATAATTAAAAAAAAAAAAGAAGCTATGAGGTTTTCCTGTAATCATGGGCAATGAGTTCAAATCCCCCCATGTGACCACCAAGCATCTTTTTTCTATCCTGCCCTCTACATCTCTAATCTTATATTTTTTCCCCTAATATATTTGGATTAGTGCAGCTAGGGCTGCTGTACAAAATAATATAATCTGGGTGGTTTAAGGGACTTCCAAGGGGCACTGGTGGTAAAGAATCCACCTGCCAGTGCAGGAGACATAAAAGACTAGGGTTCAACCATTGGGTCAGGAAGATCCTCTGGAGGAGGGTATGGCAACCTACTCCAAAATTCTTGCCTGGAGAATCCTATGGACAGAGGAGCCTGGTGGGCTAAGAGTTGGACATGACTGACATGACTTGGCACGCCCACATGAGTGGCTTAAAGAACAGAATTTACTTCTCACAGTTCTGAACGCTGAAAGTCCAAGATTAGGGTGCATGTTGCTGGGTTCTGGTGAGAGCTTTCTTGCAAACAGATGCCTTTTTGTTGTGTCCTCATAAGGCACAAAAAGTGAGTGAGCATGCCCTCCGATTCTGAACAGTCTCTTTTTAGAAGGGCACTAATCATACCACATGACCCCACCCTCATGTTCTCGTCTAACCCTAATCACCTCCCGAACTCTCCATCTCCAAACGCCATCACGTTGGAGATTTAGGGCTTCGACACATGAATTTGGGTGGTGGGTGCACACAGCTCAGTCCATAGCACCACATTCTGCTTCTGATGCAATAATACTGCTTGGACTCTCCTGTACTTCCTGTATCTCTCCTCTAGCAGCATTACTTGCCCTTATTTTCTGATAAACTTCCTTTCCAAAGATAAATTCTAAAGTCTAAGAAGCATACATCCAGTTTAATCCATTTCTTGTTGGACTTCTCTCTTTTCATAAAATATTCCTTTGCGCTATTTTAGTTTGCATGTATTTGATCTTAAGCATTTTGCTACATATTTTACTCTAAAATTATAATTGGGTTGAAATGAGGCAAGTGTCATTTCTTGCAGAATAAATACTGTTATAAAGAGAATCTCTTTTTTATGAAAAGATTTTGACAGCCTAACTAATGGACTACTTATCTTTAGGACTACAAGACTCATTATAAGCAAGATGGGGAAAAAAGCACAGTAACTGGGAGTCTGTTGTGGCAAGATTTACAATCATAGAATTTTCAAGATTTATCTCTCTCCTTACACATTTTAAAAACCTCATGCCTTAAGAAGTGACTTTAAGATCACATAACAAGTTAATGATGGTGATGTAAACCTTGATGTCTTGATTTCCAGTTTAAAGTTTATCTATTAAAATGGTTTTTCATTTGCTGGTGTATCATCTTTCTATTGCTGATAAATTATAACAACGTGAGCAGCTTAAAAACACATTTATCATCTCATTGTTTCCATGGATTAGAAGTTCTGGAACAGTTTAAAAGAGTCTTTTGGTTAGAGTCTTGCAAGATTGCAGCTGAGGGGTCTCAGGGGTCTCAGACCTGGTTTCCTTCTCTGAGCACACGTGGATGTTGGTAGAATTCATATCTTTGAAGACGAATGAGAAGATAGTAAGGCAGCAAACTCACTGCTCTTTCAAAGCCAGCAGAAGAGTCTATTGCTTCAAATCCCAAGACAGTAAATTTTCAAAGGGCTCACTGGACTAAGTCAGGCCCTCACAGGATAACCTGCCTTTTGATGAACTCAGTGTCAACAGATTAGAGGTCTCATATTGGTAAAAATCCCTTCCCTTTTGCTATATCATGTAACCTAGTCATGGCAGTGACATCCATCACAACCAAAGGTCTTGCTTCCACACTCCAGGCCAGGGTGGGTACACAGTGTTGATGTTTAAAAACTAGGTAAAGCAGCCACAGAGAAAAACAAAGTCACTTCCTGTTTGATTTCCTAAACCAAACACCTTATTGATGTGTTTCTTTCTAGCCATTTGTACTTATTGCTGTCCCTTTTGCCCACTGGGTTTTTTTTTTCTTTTCCACTTTAAACATAGAGTCATATAGTGTGTGGAATGTGGAAAGTGGAAAATGTCGGTCGCTCAATCATGTCCGACTCTTTGCAACCCCATGGACAGTAGCCTGCTAGGCTCCTCTGTCCATGGGATTTTCCAGGCAAGAATACTGGAATAGGTTGCCAGTCCCTTCTCCAGGGGATCTTCCCAATCCAAGGATTGAACTTGGATCTCCGCAGCATTGCAGGGAGATTCCTTACCTTCTAAGCCACCAGGGAAGCTCTATAAACATAGAGTCATACAGTATATACAACTAAACATAGAGTCATATAGTATATACAACTAAATTTGACACTTCATTCATTTGGTTTTATTTTATAAGAAATTGAAAATGTTGTTATATATTCTGTGCCAGCACCGCCCCCCACCCCCCAACCTACTGTTTTCTTTTTATTAAAAATGTCTTTCCAGTGGTGGCGGGGGTGGAAAATCTAGATAAGCAAAAAAGAAAAAAGCAAATCAACTGAAATTGCAAGATTCAGAAGTCACATCACTCAGGAAAAAGATTTTGATAGCTCTTTGAGGGATAAAGTGAAGTCCTGAGTTCCAGGATGTTTGGTGTTATCAAGACTTCAGAGAAGGGCAAAGCTGCTCTCAAATGGGAGGGGAGAAATCTGGAGTTCCTGGGACTGTGGGAGGAAGGGGTGAGGAACAAAGGGAGGACAAACCAGCAGCAGAGGAGATGCTGGCTGCCAGACATGAGCCCCGCAACCCTCTGCTCAGCTCAGTCTTCATTGCGTCTCCTAAGATTTAGACTTCTCGGTGCTCAGGACTTGCTGTAATGCAGGGCTTCTCAGCCTTAGTTTGACTGGCATTTTGGGGCTGGATAATTCTTTGTCACAGGGGCTCCGGGTATCGAAGAACATTTAGGAGCATCCCTTACCTCTACCCACTAGAGGCTAATAATGGCCCCACCCTCCAGCGATGAGAGCTAAGTATATATCTGCATGTGTGTGCGTGTGTGTGCTTCAGTCGTGTTGGACTCTGCAACCTCGTGGGCTATAGCCTATCAGGCTCCTCTGTGCATGGGATTCTCCAGGCAAGAACACTGGATTGTGTTGCCATGACCTCCTCCGGGGGATCTTCAAGATCCAAGGAACAAACTTGAGTCTTTTGTGTCTCCTATATTGGCAGGCAGGTTCTTTACCACTAGTGCCATCTGGAAAGCCCAGTGGAAATGGTAGAAAGGGCTAAGTTTTGCGTCAGGTGATTATGTCAGCTTACTAACACGCCGACTTGCCTAGGCAGAACTGCCTGCCCCAGAATTCCTTTTCCCATGCGTTTCTGGTTAGTGTAGGTCAGAGGATTTATGTGGGAGACGTGGAGGGCAGAAGGGAAACAGCAGCTTACACTGGCTTGCAGTCCACATGCAGATCAGCTGACTCACCCCATTGGTGTGAAGCAGCAGCTGGGCCTGCCGCTGCTCTGCTGCCTTGAATGTGCCTTCAGCACCTTCACCTCTGGGTGTGTGAAGCCCCCTGGAGAAGGGCTCTTGCTTCTGTAGGATGCCAAAGTCATTTGTATTAGTCTGCTAGGGGCTGCCATGGGGCTTCCCAAGTGGCACTAGGGGTAAAGAACCCACCTGCCAATGAAGGAGCCATTGAGACTCAGGTTTCATCCCTGGGTTGGGGAAGATTCCCCAAATGAGTCAGCTCTTCACATCAGGTGGCCAAAATATTGGGGTTTCAGCTTCAACATCAGTCCTTCCAATTAACACCCAGGACTGATCTCCTTTAGGATGGACTTGTTGGCTCTCCTTGCAGTCCAAGGGACTCTCAAGGGTCTTCTCCAACACCACAGTTCAAAAGCATCAATTCTTCTGTGCTCATCTTTCTTTTAGTCCAATTCTCACATCCATACATGACTACTGGAGAAACCATAGCCTTGACTAGATGGACCTTTGTTGACAAAGGAATGTCTCTGTTTTTTAATATGTTGTCTAGGTTGGTCATAATTTTCTTCCAAGGAGTAAGCATCTTTTATAAAGGCTAAGATGTTCTAATATCTTCCATCTGTGAGCTGGAGACCCAGGAAGTCAGTGGTATGGTCCCAGTTGGAGTCTGTAGGTCTGAGAACTTGGGGTTTGGAAGGACTGATGCTGAAGCTGAAACCCCAATATTTTGGCCACCTCATGCGAAGAACTGACTCATTTAAAAAAACCCTGATGTTGGTAGGGATTGGGGGCAGGAGAAGAAGGGGATGACAGAGGATGAGATGGCTGGATGGCATCACTGACTCAATGGATGTGAGTCTGAGTGAACTCCAGGAGTTGGTGATGGACAGGGAGGCCTGGTGTGCTGTGATTCATGGGGTCGCAAAGAGTTGGACACGACTGAGCGACTGAACTGACTGACTGAACTGACCTACTTTACTGACTCCATCCACCTGAATGCTAATCCTGTGCAGAAACATGCTCACCCTGACACCCGGAAATAAAGGTTAGTCTTGGCACCTCGTGGTCTGGTCAGTACATAAATGTAATCAATCACCACATGGGAGTTAGGAGCTCAACACATGAGTTTGGGGAGAACACAGTTCAGCATATAACAATCATGGTCAAAGGCCACAAGAACTGACACAAGTTTGATCTATCCTATGGGCTCTAGTTCATTTACATGGTCTCCACAGTGTCCTTCTGTTCCAGCTTATATCATCTTGCCTTCCTGCCTGTCTGCCTTGTGGTCTTCAAATGTTAAGATCAGCTGAAAAGATGGAGACTATTTAATCAGCTCTCACATTAAGTCAAGTCTCTAACCAACACGTCCAATATACGTAAACAAAATTGAGTGGGTATGTTCAAGGCCCTCCCAAGTACAAAAGCTCCTCTGTGTCCTCTGTTTTTGTTTGTAGAAAAAGGCTTTAGTCTCCTGCATCTTCTCTGAGTTCTAAATATCAGACACAAGCAGTAACTAATTAGGGAAGTGAAGAGATGCAGAAACAAAGGAAAAGCAATCAAGCAAGAAAAGTAATGAATTCGTAAACAGTAGCTCAGTGACAGAACTGAGTCCTACTTCCTCCTTAAAGAAGACACACAACAGTCTGACCCATATCCTTGAGTTGTTCTGCAGAAACGAAGAGGCCTCCATTCACGCTGCCATTCCTGCACATGGCGTGCTGTAGTCCATGGGGTCACAAAGAGTCGGACACAACTGAGCGACTAAACTGAACTGATCTGTGTGGAGGATGCTGATGACACGTGGACCACAAGCATGTAGACCCCATACTTCAGCCAGAAGATGGAGACTCCCAAAACATTACCAGCTTACCTTGACAGTTACCTTCAGTTCAGTTCAGTAATGCAGTCGTGTCCGATTCTTTGCAACCCCATGAATCGCAGCACATCAGGCCTCCCTGTCCATCACCAACTCCCAGAGTTCACGCAAACTCATGTCCATCAAGTCGGTGATGCCATCCAGCCATCTCATCCTCTGTCCTCCCCTTCTCCTCCTGCCCCCAATCCCTCCCAGCATCAGGGTCTTTTCCAGTGAGTCCACTCTTCACATCAGGTGGCCAAAGTACTGGAGTTTCAGCTTTAGCATCATTCCTTCCAAAGAAATCCCAGGGTTGATCTTCAGAATGGACTGGTTGGATCTCTTTGCAGTCCAAGGGACTCTTAAGAGTCTTCTCCAACACCACACTTCAAAAGCATCAAGTCTTCAGTGCTCAGCTTTCTGCAGAGTCCAACTGTCATATCCATACATGACCAGTGGAAAAACCATAGCCTTGACTGGATGGACTTTTGTTGGCAAAGTAATGTCTCTGCTTTTGAATATGCCATCTAGGTTGGTCATAACTTTCCTTCCAAGGAGTAAGCATTTTTTAATTTCATGGTTGCAATCACCATCTGCAGTGATTTGGGAGCCCCAAAAAAGTAATGTCTGACACTGTTTCCACTGTTTCCCCATCTATTTTCCATGAAGTGATGGGACCAGATTCCATGATCTTCGTTTTCTGAATGTTGAGCTTTAAGCCAACTGTTTCACTCTCCTCTTTCACTTTCATCAAGATGCTTTTGAGTTCCTCTTCACTTTCTGCTGTAAGGGTGGTGTCATCTGCATATCTGAGGTTATTGAGGTTTTCCCAGCAATATCACCACTCAATCAGAAGAAAGTCCATAAGATGCAACCTTTACCCAAAATGTTGCCTTTAAAAACTCTCCCTTGAGGTGCAGTCTGAGAAAGTATCAGCTGATGGGGTGCCCAGAGCAAAGGCTAGTAGATTCCTCATTGGGCACAATGGGTGACTCAAGTTTCCTGCATGTTTTGGTTGAAGCCAAGCTGGGAAAGACATGCTGTTGTTGTTGCTTAGTTGCTCAGTTGTGTCTACCTCCTTGTGACCCCATGGGCAGTAGCCTGCTTGGCCCCTCTGTCCATGGTATTTCCCAGGCAAGAATACTAGAGTGGGTGGCTGATGCCTTCTCCATGGGATCTTCCTGAACCAGGGATCGAACCTGCATATCCCACATCTGCAGGGGGGTTCTTTAACCACTGAGCCACCAGGGAAGCCCCGGGAAAAGCATAGTCTCTATATGAATTCACAGCAGACTGAGGGTGCCCTTGTCACAGGTCCTTTTGAAGGGGGTTCAGCACAGTGGACCTGTTACCTCCATGGCCACTGCATGGAGCCATAGGATGCATATTGCTTTAACACCAACTTGTTTTCCTCACTGGTTGTATATTTTGACACACTGAGCAACACAGGTCTTGCTACATAGGATGTAGCTGCACAGAAGTCCATGACACACCTGGAGAAAGTATATGCTGCAGGTGGTGGGTGCTTGGACTTCTCATGAATATTTCCTTCCCACACGAAGCTCTGTTTCACTCCCTGCCTTCAAAAGTCTTCCCTGGATGTGATATACCATAAACAAGAATGGAATTCTGCCAACATGGACATACATAGAAAATAACATGCTTTGAAAGACAAACACTGTAGGATATCACTTATACGCAGGATAAAAATCCAAAAAATAATACAAATAAATGTATCAGTTCAGTTCAGTTCAGTTCAGTCACTCAGTCATGTCTGACTCTTTGCGACTCCCTGGTTTGCAGCATGCCAGGCCTTCCTGTCCATCACCAACTCCTGGAACTTACTCAAACTCATGTCCTTTGAATCGGCGATGTCACCCAACCATCTCATCCTCTGTCATCACCTTCTCCTCCTGCCTTTACTCTTTCCTAGCATCAGGATCTTTTCAAATAAGTCAGTTTTTCACATCAGGTGGCCAAAGTATTGGAGTTTCAGCTTCAGCATCAGTCTTTCCAATGAACACCCAGGACTGATTTCCTTTAGGATGGACTAATTGGATCTCCTTGCAGTCCAAGGGACTCTCAAGAGTGCCAGGAACCAACACAGGAGATCCCACCCATGACAAGGTCATGTGGAAGAGACCTGATAAGCAAGGCTTCCCGACTCGAGGGATCCCCTAGACCTGCTTGAACATTTACCCCCAAACCAGAATCTGTCTGTCTTAGTATTTTGTGCCTTTCACCAACTCTTCTGGCATTAACAGGGGGCTATCCCCAATTACCTTTCTCTGTAGAAAATCCACTTAGGGCTCTAGCTAATAAGTCTCTTGGACATGATAGGAGTATTTCAAATCAAACCCCTCTGATGGCTTTCTAGCTTGTCTGACAGGTTTATCTAGACTCTTGCAGCTACACATGTGATTATTCACAACTTCCCAACTGTGAGAGGCATGGGAAGCCTAAAAATATAGAGCTTTCAAAGAGTTAAAAACTATTAGAGTAGTGCTGGTGTGGGATTTCATTGTTAAGCCAATGCTTGCTGCTACGTTCCCATATCTCTTATCCACTGTGCACCTGGGAATGCATTAGTTAACATAGATGGAATGTAAGAAAAACAAGAAGTAGCCTTGGAATTAACCACATCAGAACTTTGAGCTAATTGGTTCTTTCTTTGTTGTAACTCGCTGCACCTTTGCTCTGTGAGAATGTAACTCTGTTTGATACTTTCTGAGGCTGACATAGATTAGAAATATAAAGAAAAAACACTTTGAGGGAAAGTAAGTTTTCTGGTTGAGCATCCTTTATCAAAAGAGGGTCATAAAATGTCCACAGGCCTCCAAGGCTAGAAGATAATATACACAACATTGTTTATGGGAAAGGTATGCAGAAAAAATCCTGGTTTCAATAAGGGCAAAACTGCTGGAGTGTTTGGGCTGATTCTGCATGAACTTGCATCCTTCATTTCCCTCTATGTACAAGTCAAGGTATAAAAGTCCCTTTTGAAAATAAAGTTATGGGCCTTGCTCACTGAAGCTTGGTCACCCTGTGTCAATCATTCATTCATTCGTTTGCCAACACCGTCCATCCTGAGGGTATCCCTGGACTCTGCTGAGGCTGGACCCCGGCACAAGTGTCTTCTCCAACACCACAGTTCAAAAGCATCAATTCTTCATCATTTAGCTTTCTTTATAGTCCAACTCTCACATTCATATATGACCACTGGGAAAACCATACCCTTGGCTAGACAGACCTCTCTTGGCAAAGTAATTTCTCTGCTTTTTAATATGCTCTCTAGGTTGGTCATAACTTTTCTTCCAAGGAGTAAACACCTTTTTAATTCATGGCTGCAGTCACCATCTGCAGTGATTTTGGAGCCTAAGAAAATAAAGCCTGCCACTGTTTCCATTGTTTCTCCTATTTGCCATGAAGTGATGGGACCAGATGCCATGATTTTTGTTTTCTGAATGTTGAGCTTTAAGCCAACTTTTCACCCTCCTCTTTCACTTTCATCAATAAATTTATATGCAAAATAAATGTATATGCGAAGCAGAAACAGATACACAGATGTAGAAAACAAACTAGCAGATACCAGCAGGGAGAGAAGAAGGAAGGGCAGGAAGGGATGTGGGATTAAGAGATACAAACTACTATGTATAAAATGGATAAGCAACAAAGATGCATTGTAAAGCACAGAGAGTTATAGCCTTTATCTCATAATAACTTTTAATGGGATATAATCTGTAAACATACTGAATTATTATGCTGTTGTCTGAGGAGGATTTACAAACAGCTGAGAAAAGAAGCGATATGAAAGACAAGGGAGAAAGGGAAAGATATACTCAACTGAATGCAGAGCTCGAGAGAATAGCAGGGAGAGATAAGAAAGCCTTTTTGGATGAACAAATTTTTAAAATGTGAAGATTTGAAAGGGATATGATGTTTTGGTACTTGATTCGGTTAGTATAAAACTTTAAAATATGTCCCAAACAATTTGGGTGTATAAAAACATAATTTCTCAATTGTAAATTTTATGAAATTTAACTACAGATCAAGGATTTGTGATGATAATCTAGTATCTGCATTGAGATGTGCTGTAAAAATGTAAATGTAAAACATACAACAGATTTAAAAGACTTCATATAACAAGAAGAATGAAAGATATTTCAATATTTTAAAATATCAATTACATGTTGAATGATTATTTAAAATATAATGGCTAAATAAAATCTTATTAAAATTAACTGTTTTTAAAAAAGCCTTAAGTGAATAATGCACAGAAACAGAGGAAAACAATAGAATGGGAAAGACAGATATCTCTTGAAGAAAATTGGAGCTATCAAGGGAATATTTCATGCAAGGATGGGCACAATAAAGGAAAGAAATGGCAAGGACGTAACAGAAGCAGCAGAGATTAAGAGGTAGCAAGAATACATAGAACTACACACAAAAAAAGTTTAATAACCCATATATACATATATATATATATATATATATGATGATGCGGTCACTTACCTAGAGCTAGACATCCTGGAGTGTGAAGTCAAGAGGGCCTTAGGGAGCATTTCTAGAAACAAAGTTAGTGGAGGTGATGGAATTCCAGTTGAGCTACTTAAAATCCTAAAAGATGATGCTATTAAAGTGCTGTACTCAATATGTCAGCAAATTTAGAAAATTCCACAGTACCCACAGAAATGGAAAAGGTCAGTTCTCATTCCAATCTCAAAGAAGGGCAAAGCCAAAGAAGGTTCAAACTATACAAATTCATTCATTTCATGTTAGCAAGATTATGTTCAAGATCCTTCAAGCCAGGCTTTAGCAATACAAGAACTGAGAACTTCCAGGTGTACAAGCTGGATTTAGAAAAGGCAGAGGAACCAGGGATCAAATTGCCAACATCCTCTGGATCTAGATAAAGTAACAGAATTTCAGAGAAAGATCTCTTGCTTCGTTTGACTATGCTAAAGCCTTTGACCACGTGGATTACAACAAACTGTGGAAAATTCTTAAAGAGATGAGAATACCAGACCACCTTACCTGTCTCCTGAGAAACCTGTATGCAGGTCAAGAAGCAACAGTTAGAACTGGACATGGAACAACAGACTAGTTCCAAATCGGAAAATAAGTATGACAAAGCTGTATGTTGTCACTCTGCTTATTTAATGTATATGCAGAGTACATCATGTGAAATGCTGAGCTGGATGAATCAAAAGCTGGAATCAAGACTGCTGGGAGAAATACCAACAACTTCAGATATGCAGATGACACCACTCTAATGGCAGAAAGTAAAGAGGAACTAGAGTCTCTTGATGAAGGGAAAAGAAGAGAGTGAAAAAGCTGGCTTAAAACTCAACATTCAAAAAAGTAAGATCATGGCATCTGGTCCCATTATTTTATGGCAAATAGAAGGGGAAAAGCAGTGACAGGTTTAATTTTCTTGGGCTTCAAAATCACTGCAGATGGTGACTGCAGCCATGAAATTTAAGACACTTGCTCCTTGGATGGAAAGCTGTGACAAACCTAGACAGCGCATTAAAAAGCAGAGATATCACTTTGCCAACAAAAATCTGTATAGTTAAAGCTATGGTTTTTCTAGTAGTCATGTATGGATCTGAGAGCTGGACCATACAGAATGCTGTGGTGGTGGTGATTTAGTTGCCGAGTCATGTCTTTACTCTTGTGACAGCATGGACTGTAATCTGCCAGGCTCCTCTGTCCGTGGGGATTCTCCAGGCAAGAATACTGGAGTAGGGTGCCATTTCCTTCTCCAGGGGTTTAAGAACATTAGGCTATTAGATAAAACTTGGCAAGAATAGTCTGTACTAATGTAACCACAGAGAGCTTTTAGGCAGATGCAACACAGATACTCTGTATGTGTGGCATTTTACTGCATGAGCAATAAACATTGTATGCATGTGTGCGCAGTTATCAATAAAAAGACTTGGCAAGCCTCCACCGGTGCACCTATTCTGCCTGGTAGATAGGTGGCCACTTTGCTACATCATCTCCGTGTTTTTCTTTGCTGCGACACCACTCCTCATCCCGGACAAATGGTGCTCAACAGGGACCTGATCGACTTATCCGTCTGAAACAGGCTCCGGGCATCACCCGTCCTATACGGGAGGATCCTGGTGAGTCTACATTATGGGAAATGCCCTTTTTGAAAAACAAGATGCACATAGGCTTGAGTTGCAATTTTTATTTCGCAAGGCAGGGCATGAAGGAAGTCACAAGATACGTGCTCATCTATTGATGGAGATTGATTCCCATTGTCCTTGGTGCCCCGAGGCAGGTTCCTTGAATATCAAGGATTGGGAACAAACTGGGCAAAAGTTACACGAGAAGCCTCGTGCACCAGCTGCAGGTCTTCATGCGTTGCCTCTCTGCCGGGACGCCATTTCTCGTTTTGGTGTCCCTGGTACCCCTGCTCTGGAATATCAACCTCCTCTTTCTGTTGCTCCCATTGTCTCTCACGATCCCTCTCCCAAGCTAATAGAGACGCCTTCTAGGATGTTCCCCATGACTGGATGCTTGCTAGAAGCTCTCAATCGAGGGGTCTATCTCCATTAGCTTTTTGTCCAATACTATGCGGCCCAGGTTGAAAGCCTCTCTCTGAACATCTTCCTTATTCAGCTTTTAAAGAGTTAAAAAGGAGTATACATGATAATGGGTTGAATAGCTCTTTGACTACTGGCATTTTGGAGGGAGTTGCAGAAAGATATGAGATGACATCTTGGGATTGGAAACAGTTGATAAAAATGATAGTGATACCTGCGCAATGCAATATGTGGTATGGCAACAAGAATACTCTAATTTAGCCGCCATTGCCGCAGTGAACGATCTAACTGCTGGCATTAATGTGGACCATAATACCTTAGTGGGGATTGGGCCATTCACCAGCTTTGAAAAACAACTGGCCCTTTCACAGGTGGCCATCCAACACACTGCTGAAATAGCTGTTAAAGCTTGGAGAAGGATGCCGGATGGAAGGAGTGTTACTCAATCCTTTTCTAGTGTTAGGAGAATAATGAATCTTATTATGCTTCTGTAAATCACTTGCAACTTGAAGATCAAAGAAAAATAGAAAATCCTGAGGCTGCTGAGATCTTGCTTAAACGATTGGCCTTTGAGAACGCTAATAAAGACTGCCAGGAGGTTTTGAAGGGTATCTATACTAAGCCTGATACTGCTCTGGCCACTATGATTCAAGCATGCCAAACAGTAGGTTCTGAAACCCATTGGGCTACATTATTGGTGGCTGCTTTAAAATCTCCTGGCAAAACTTGTTTTAATTGTGGGAAAATTGGACATTTACTCTGGGAATGTCAAAATAAGAGAGTTGATAGACCCAAGACAAAATGTCCCAAATGTGGGAAAGGATATCGTTGGGCTAATCAATGCCGATCGCCAAGTCAGAATTAGGGAATCAAAAAGACGGAAACATCTCCAGCCCCGGTTCAAAGGAGCCCTCCCCATGCAAGAACAATCAAATAAATTCAGACTTACCCAATAAACAGCTCTGCCCCGGTCAATTCTCCCTCTCAATCCATTCATGCCACCCATGGAAGTGCAGGAACAGATCTTATAAATGGTGAGGAAGTCAACCTTCAATTGCCTGGGGAAGTATACTTGATTCCTACTCAGTTACGGGGACCTCTACCAAAAGACACGGTGGGACTTTTATTACCTCATTCTCATGCATGAAGAAAAGGCATTTTTGTTATCCCAGGCATTATAGATTTGGATTTTACTGGTATTATAAAGGTTCAAGTATGGACATATTTACCTCCCAAAATAAACTTAAGGATTTCATATGTCCCAGCTGGTTTTACTCCTTATGTTTCTGTAGATAAGCTGGATAATTACCAGGTGATCATGGTTTCGTCCTACCATTGTTGCAGCTACCATATCTGTAAAATCAGATAAGCCAGTACTTACCTTGTCAGTCAGCTAATGGGCAGCTAATCAATGGTCTACTGGATATGGGTGCTGATGTCACAGTTTTCCCTCCTTCTTGCTGGCCTGCTGCCTGGCCTTGGGAACATGCAGAGCCCCTGTGGGGCACTAGGGGCGACACCGTATCTCGACAGAGTGCCTTATGGGTCTCATGTGTAGCCAGGAATAAACCCTCTAAAGTAATTGTCCGTATACAACCTTACATTTTAAACATTCCCTTTGTGGTGTGGGGGAGAGGTTTATTACAGCAATTAAATACAAAGATTATTATGCCATTTTTATAGAGGCCTCTGCAGGAGGAAGGACAGCAGTGCCTTTAGAATGGCTGACGGAAATGCCCATATGGGTTGATCAAAGGCCATTAACATTAGAGCAATTACAAGCTGAAAAGGCCTATATTAATGAACAATTACAATTAGGACATATAGAAGAGACTACTTCTGCTTGCAACACTCCCGTTTTTGTTATAAAGAAGAAATCTGGTAAATGGAGGCTATTGCAAGACTTAAGAGAAATTAATAAAGTAATACAACCTATGGGGATACTTCAGTGTGGATTACCTCACCCTAGCTTGATTCCTTTAGATTATCAATTTATGAGAATAGACTGTGTTGATCAAAGGCCATTAACATTAGAGCAATTACAAGCTGAAAAGGCCTATATTAATGAACAATTACAATTAGGACATATAGAAGAGACTACTTCTGCTTGCAACACTCCCGTTTTTGTTATAAAGAAGAAATCTGGTAAATGGAGGCTATTGCAAGACTTAAGAGAAATTAATAAAGTAATACAACCTATGGGGATACTTCAGTGTGGATTACCTCACCCTAGCTTGATTCCTTTAGATTATCAATTTATGAGAATAGACTGTAAAGATGGTTTCTTTACCATCCCTTTGTCAGAGAAGGATTGGAAACATTTGCATTGACTTTACCAATATTAAATAATATTCAACCTACTAAAAGGTATCATTGCAAAGTTCTCCCTCAGGGCATGCTTAGCAGTCCCACCTTATGTCCCTAGTTTGTTGGTCAAGCTTTAACTCCTTTTCCTGATCCTGATTTCCTGATCTTGTAATTTATCATTATATGGATGATATTTTGTTGGCAGGCAAATCTCTCTCTGAAGTTTACCTTATAACATTACAAAAAAAGAGTCACTTTCTTATGGCCTTACATAGCCACAGAGAACAGAGAAAGTCAAAGAAATTATCCAGATTTATACTCGGAACATAAAGTCCTTGAAGATGCTGCCACTCCCGCTATTCCTCAACTCACATTGCCTGCCAAATTTTCTTGTGTACAATTACAACAATTTTGGGGTCATCTTAATTGGGCCCGACCCTACATACAAATCACTACTGATATGTTGGCTCCTTTTTTCAAATTATTAAAACAATTAAAATCACCCTCAGCTTCTAGTCTCAAAACACCCTAATTGGATAGAATATTATCTACTATTAATGTCCATTTAACCTCCCAATCTGTAGATCGTCTTCTTCACCCACATTCTCCATTGAGGCTGGCCTTGCTATCTGGGTGCACTTTTGCATCCACAGTTCTTTTCTCCAAAGACGCTCAAAAAATATATGTATTCAGTTCAGTTCAGTTCAGTCGCTCAGTCATGTCCGACTCTTCGCGACCCCATGAATCGCAGCACGCCAGGCCTCCCTGTCCATCACCAACTCCCGGAGTTCACTTAGAATGGTTATACTCTCCTCATTTTTCAGCCCGTAATGTACTACCAGATATGCAGATGATACCACCTTTATGACAGAAAGTGAAGAAGAACTAAAGAGCCTCTTGATGAAAGTGAGAGAGGAGAGTTAAAACGTTGGCTTAAAACTCAACATTCAAAAAAATAAGGTCATGGCATCTGGTCCCATCACTTCACTGCAAATAGATGGGGAAACAATGGAAACAGTGAGATACTTTATTTTTGGGGGCTCCATCATCACTGCGGATGGTGACTGCAGCCATGAAATTAAAAGACGCTTACTCCTTGAAAGAAAAGCTATGACCAACCTACACAGCATATCAAAAAGCAGAGACATTACTTTGCCAACAAACCTCTGGTTGTCAAAGTCAAAGTTATGGCTTTTCCAGTGGTCATGTATGAATGTGAGAGTTGGACTATAAAGAAAGCTGAGCACTGAAGAACTGATGCTTTTGAACTGTGGTGTTGGAGAAGACTCTTGAGAGTTCCTTGAACTGCAAGGAAATCCAACCTGTCTATCCTAAAGGAAATCAGTCCTGAATATTCATTGGAAGGACTGATGCTGAAGCTGAAACTCCAATACTTTGGCCACCTGATGCGAAGAGCTGACTCATTTGAAAAGACCTTGATGCTAGGAAAGATTGAACGTGGGAGGAGTAGGGGATGATGGAGGATGAGATGGTTGGATGATATCACTGACTCAATGGACATGACTTTGAGCAAGCTCCAGGAACTGGTGATGGACAGGAAAGCCTGGCGTGCTGCAGTCTGTGGAGTTGAAAAGAGTTAGACACGACTGAGTGATTGAACTGACTGACAGCGTAGGAGAGAGAATGTTCCTTCCCTCAGTATCTGTAAGGTCAGAGGCTGCTCAGAGGGAAAATGATCTCAGGTTCCGAGGGGTTTCTAATCTTGTTGACATACACACGACTGTTTCCTAGAGAGCATGTCCATGGCATCAGGATGTCTGAGCAGAACGGTTTCACAATCGATGCCCTACTCTGCCCAGACCAGGCATCTTCTAGGATTATCTGAGCCCCAGATAACTCTGTCTCAAGCCCATCCTTCTCCCTCTCTGGGTTGTCTTCTTATGTTTTCTTTGCCGGCTGTGTGTGTGCTCAGCTGTGTCTGACTGTGACTCCGTGGACTGTAGCCTGTCAGGCTCTTCTGTCCATGGGATTCTCCAGGTAAGAACACTGGAATGAGTTGCCATTTCCTTCTCCAGGGAATCTTCCCAACTGAGGGGTTGAAACATCTTCTGCACTGCAGGCAGGTTCCTTACCATCTGAGCCACCAGAGAAGCCCATCCCTTTCGGGCTAGGAGGCTTCATTTTAGGTCATTTTGTCCTTCAGACACATTCTGTTACATTTTTAAAACCTTAACTTTTAATTAGAATAGTTTCAGATGTATAGAAAACTTGCAAAGATAGTGCAGAGTTCCCACTGCTGCACACCTGGTTTCCCCTGATGTGAATGTGTTCTTATGTTAATGAGGTACCCTTGTCACAGTGAAAGAACCAGCATGGATACATGATTATTAGCTGTAGTTCATAAGACTTCTCAGGTGGCGTTAGTGGCAAAGAACCGCCTGTCAATGCAGGAGACGTGAGAGATGTGGGTTCGATCCCTGAGTTGGGAAGATCCCCTGGAGAAAAAAAAATGGCCACTCACTCCAGTATTCTTGCCTGGAGAATCCCATGGACAGAGGAGCCTGGTGGGCTACAGCCCATAGGGTCACAAAGAGTTGGACACGACTGAAGCAGCTTAGCACAGCACACACTTCTTTCAGTTTTCCATAGTTTTTACCTAATGTCCTTCTGGTCCAGCAGCCCACCCAGGACAACATATTGAATTCAACCTCATCTTACTTTGCTCCTCTTCCCTGTGAGAATTTCTTAGATCTTTTGTTGTTGTTGTTGTTTGTTACTTATTTTATTTTTTTGAGATGGAGATATTATTGAGGTAATATCTCGATAAACTGAGATGGAGATTTTTTTGAGATATTATTTTTTTTTTGAGAGATACAGGCAGGGTATTTTGTAGAATCTCCCTAAATTAGGACTCATCTAATGTTTTTCTCATGATTAGATT
>SJYC01075202.1:0-35935 GCA_006408675.1 Madoqua kirkii | reverse complement strand
CTGTGGAGTTGAAAAGAGTTAGACACGACTGAGTGATTGAACTGACTGACAGCATAGGAGAGAGAATGTTCCTTCCCTCAGTATCTGTAAGGTCAGAGGCTGCTCAGAGGGAAAATGATCTCAGGTTCCGAGGGGTTTCTAATCTTGTTGACATACACATGACTGTTTCCTAGAGAGCATGTCCATGGCATCAGGATGTCTGAGCAGGACGGTTTCACAATCGATGCCCTGCTCTGCCCAGACCAGGCATCTTCTAGGATTATCTGAGCCCCAGATAACTCTGTCCCAAGCCCATCCTTCTCCCTCTCTGGGGTGTCTTCTTATGTTTTCTTTGCCGGCTCTGTGTGTGCTCAGCTGTGTCTGACTGTGACTCCATGGACTGTAGCCTGTCAGGCTCTTCTGTCCATGGGATTCTCCAGGTAAGAACACTGGAATGAGTTAGACCAACCTACACAGCATATCAAAAAGCAGAGACATTACTTTGCCAACAAACCTCTGGTTGTCAAAGTCAAAGTTATGGCTTTTCCAGTGGTCATGTATGAATGTGAGAGTTGGACTATAAAGAAAGCTGAGCACTGAAGAACTGATGCTTTTGAACTGTGGTGTTGGAGAAGACTCTTGAGAGTTCCTTGAACTGCAAGGAAATCCAACCTGTCTATCCTAAAGGAAATCAGTCCTGAATATTCATTGGAAGGACTGATGCTGAAGCTGAAACTCCAATACTTTGGCCACCTGATGCGAAGAGCTGACTCATTTGAAAAGACCTTGATGCTAGGAAAGATTGAACGTGGGAGGAGTAGGGGATGATGGAGGATGAGATGGTTGGATGATATCACTGACTCAATGGACATGACTTTGAGCAAGCTCCAGGAACTGGTGATGGACAGGAAAGCCTGGCGTGCTGCAGTCTGTGGAGTTGAAAAGAGTTAGACACGACTGAGTGATTGAACTGACTGACAGCATAGGAGAGAGAATGTTCCTTCCCTCAGTATCTGTAAGGTCAGAGGCTGCTCAGAGGGAAAATGATCTCAGGTTCCGAGGGGTTTCTAATCTTGTTGACATACACACGACTGTTTCCTAGAGAGCATGTCCATGGCATCAGGATGTCTGAGCAGAACGGTTTCACAATCGATGCCCTACTCTGCCCAGACCAGGCATCTTCTAGGATTATCTGAGCCCCAGATAACTCTGTCTCAAGCCCATCCTTCTCCCTCTCTGGGTTGTCTTCTTATGTTTTCTTTGCCGGCTGTGTGTGTGCTCAGCTGTGTCTGACTGTGACTCCGTGGACTGTAGCCTGTCAGGCTCTTCTGTCCATGGGATTCTCCAGGTAAGAACACTGGAATGAGTTGCCATTTCCTTCTCCAGGGAATCTTCCCGACCGAGGGGTTGAAACATCTTCTGCACTGCAGGCAGGTTCCTTACCATCTGAGCCACCAGAGAAGCCCATCCCTTACGGGCTAGGAGGCTTCATTTTAGGTCATTTTGTCCTTCAGACACATTCTGTTACATTTTTAAAACCTTAACTTTTAATTAGAATAGTTTCAGATGTATAGAAAACTTGCAAAGGTAGTGCAGAGTTCCCACTGTTGCACACCTGGTTTCCCCTGATGTGAATGTGTTCTTATGTTAATGAGGTACCCTTGTCACAGTGAAAGAACCAGCATGGATACATTATTATTAGCTGTAGTTCATAAGACTTCTCAGGTGGCGTTAGTGGCAAAGAACCGCCTGTCAATGCAGGAGACGTGAGAGATGTGGGTTCGATCCCTGAGTTGGGAAGATCCCCTGGAGAAAAAAAAATGGCCACTCACTCCAGTATTCTTGCCTGGAGAATCCCATGGACAGAGGAGCCTGGTGGGCTACAGCCCATAGGGTCACAAAGAGTTGGACACGACTGAAGCAGCTTAGCACAGCACACACTTCTTTCAGTTTTCCATAGTTTTTACCTAATGTCCTTCTGGTCCAGCAGCCCACCCAGGACAACATATTGAATTCAACCTCATCTTACTTTGCTCCTCTTCCCTGTGAGAATTTCTTAGATCTTTTGTTGTTGTTGTTGTTTGTTACTTATTTTATTTTTTTGAGATGGAGATATTATTGAGGTAATATCTCAATAAACTGAGATGGAGATTTTTTTGAGATATTATTTTTTTTTTGAGAGATACAGGCAGGGTATTTTGTAGAATCTCCCTAAATTAGGACTCATCTAATGTTTTTCTCATGATTAGATTGGGTTTTGTGAGGGAGATCACAGAGGTGAAGGGCACTCGCATCAGCTCGATCGATACGGCTTATCACTGAGGTTCAGGTTGACCTTGATCTCACCTGACCAAGGTCATGTTTGTCAGCCTGCTCCACTGAAAGTGCTCATTTTTTCCCTTTCTGTACTGTACTCTGAGGAAGAAGCCTTTCTGTCCCTTCTGAGTCTCAAAGGAAAGAGCCTATGTCTCTGGCAGTGATTATTTAATAGTGTTCTCCATAAGCAATTTATTATTTGTGGTGCAAGGAACATTGTTGTTTAGTCACTCAGTCATGTTCCACTCTTTGCAACCCCATAGACTGCAGCACGCCAGGCTTCCCTGTCCTTCACTATTTCCTGGAGTTTGTTCAAACTCATGTCCATTAAGTTGATGATGCCATCCAGCCATCTCATCCTCTTTCCCAGCATCAGGGTCTTTTCTAATGAGTTGGCTCTTCGCGTCAGGTGGCCGAAGTATAGGAGCTTCATCTTCATTATCAGTCCCTCTGATGAATATTCAGGGTGGATTTCCTTTAGGAATGACTGGTTTGGAACATTACAATACAATGTTTGGAACCATTTTCATGTATGACTGGTGAAAGTGAAAGTTGCTCAGTTGTGTCCAACTCTACAGTCCATGGAATTCTCCAGGCCAGAATATGCAGTGGGTAACTGTTCCCTTCACCAGGGGATCTTTCCAACCCTGGGATGGAACCTAGGCCTCCCATATTGAAGGTGGAATTCTTTAGCAGCTTAACCACAAGGGAAGCCCAAAAGCTTAGTATCCTCTAAGCACAAGAGAATGCTTAAACCTCTTGCCTGGACAGGGACATGAACCCTGGACCCTCAGATTAAGTCTAATGCTCTACCAACAGAGCTACCCAGGCTCCTGAAGGCTCTGGTCTTGGAAAGAGAAGATGGTGCATTTGCCTTGTGCTGGGTGTAAGGAGGAAAGAAGCCTTCACTGGTAGTGCTAAGCCCGTGTCACACTCGTGTTCCTCATTTGACAGACACCAGTGGACAAGCCTGGCAGGCCTGTGCCAGGCATTTCAGGGATCGGGGCGAGTAGAGGTGGAGGCTTATAGACCATGTTTCCAATGAAGTAAAAATTATAAATTAAGCAAACCAACTGTTGAATTATATTCTGTCCTCCTGCCAAAAGAAATACTACTTCACAAAAACATGTGCAAAGCTAGAGACGTCAATAACTGCAAGTTGGTGAATATCGAAGGCAGCTGAATTTAATTATTATCACAAATGTCCGGGTGTTCTGTTGATGGTCATGTTTATGTGAGTCATAAAGACATAGATAATTTACAAGTTACACATTTATTCCAAAATTTTAATTTTTCTTGTCTTGGATTCAGCAATATCTCCAATTGGGTTGTTTAATCAAGATTTTTCACAACACTTCTGCTTTCTTAAGGAGTGCCAAATTAGGTAATCCTTCTTAAGGCACTGAAGGTTTTAGATAGTTTTTTATTCCAAATTGGGAAAACCAGTTTGCTGAGGCTATAGCAATTTGAATTGCCAATAAAGTTCTTAAAGCACTATTACAGTCAGAAATATACCACTAATATTATATAACATGTTCAAATATTGTGATAGGGTTGCATGTGGTAAATTGCATTTATATAGAAAATATTACATATTTTAATCCATGACAAAATTGCTATTTTATATCATAATTTAAATTTTTCCTTAGAGTATAACTAGGTCAAATATTTTTATTTTCTTTTTCTAAATTCCTTATAGTTTATTAGAATCTCACTTTGTTGTCTATTTTATATCAGTTTCTTTCAGTTTGGAAAAAAAGATCTCTGAAATTAAATATACATAGTTTAATCGCTTTGGAAGTGGAATATTACAGTAGATCCATTTTGTTTCTTTTTTAAAAATAAGCAATGGATCATTTGTATTCATTCAAATGAATATAGATAGCACACATTCAAAATTAATTTCAATTTTGATGATTATTCACAAATATTGGGAATATTATTTTACTGAATTCTCCTAGTACATCTTAGTCTTGTCTAAGCAGGATCTAGTTACTTTAAGGAGGATATATTCCATACCTCATTACGTGCTAAATTTTGGTTTAGTGTCAAATTTCATGTTCCATCATGGTAGTCCATCTTTGGGCAGGTCCAGAAAACACCAAATTCTATCTCTGGAATTGTTCCAAAGAGCAGCACCCCTGTTGGTTCAGATAAGCCCATTTCTCCCACCAGTAAGTTCCAACTATGTTCCACACAGCACAGATGCTTCTGGATTTCTGGTACAGATTTTGGCTGACTCATCTTCTTTGCCAGCTGTGTGACTGGGCAAGCCTTTCAACATTTTTTTTCCATCGGTCTCCTCAGTCAGTCCCTAAAACTGAAAGCTATTTTCTCAGTTTTTCTGTAAAGACTAAACTTATTTTCACAACTGCTATAAAATCCAGTGAAATACATAAATGTTGACTTGTTTTCCTTTTCTTGTAGTTCAGCGATACATGTAATGAAGACACATTTCTTTGATATGAATTTTGATGCTTCTACAGCCTGACTGAACTGAGTGATAATAGCTTTTTAAAGTTGTATATGTTTTCTTTTCTCACTTTATTACTCATCAGAGTCATGGCTCAGCTTGAATTTTCAGTCCTTGAGAATCTTTATTCACTTCATTACATTTATCTGCATTATATTTTTATTTTAGCACCTTAAATTGAAACCATTTGTACTAAACCTGAATATTTTCCATTGTTTTCTGTAAATGCTCTGCTTTTATTGAGCCAAAAAGCATTATTATGCTTGGCAATTTTAGGTACAGAGTGTCATTTTTTTAAAGAGCATCACAGTAAGGGTCTCAGTTGGAATCACTTATGTTTACTGAATATTATTGACTGTACTTTATTCATCCCTTTTTTTCAGTGCTATAATTTCATTTGTATTTTTTCTGTGTGAGAATTATATTTTGTGATGTGCAGTTGCACCTTTATTTGGTAAAGAATATGAGGTTGTAGGCCCTGGAGGAGTAGTCTTGCCTGGAGAATCCCACGGACTGAGGAGCCTGGTGGGTTACAGTCCATAGGGTCACACAGAACCGGACAGGACTGAAGTGACTTAGCACACGTGCATGCATGAGGTTGTAGCAACTTCATCTGGCCTATTCATGTTGTGAGTTGATGAGAAAAATGTGCTAATTTGCATTTTTAAAATACCAATTACATTTTCATTAGAGAATATACAGTAAATTGTTCAGGAATTTTATGTGAGTCATGCTTGACAGAAATTTGCTCATTTATTTTGGTTCCTAGCTTAAAAATATTTAAGCAACATGCTGAGTTCCACTTTCATATATTTCATTTCTTTCATGATCTCAATGATCTACAGCATTAGGCAACAGAACTCAGAATATGTATAACTTAGCCACATTTTCATCTAAAATGTGCATGCAAATAAATCTGAAAATGTTAATATTTTATGTATATTAAACATTTTTATTTTGAAGGACTCAAAATTATGTCAAAATGAAAGGTGATATCTACATTATAATGAATGAATATAAACGTTTAACAAAAGTGAGAACATTTTAATATATTTTTTCTTAAAATTTAATTATATCACATTCAATATATCATAAAAATAAAACGAGATGCATTTTCAGCATTCAATGTCCATATAGCTGCCAATGTAAAGAATCAATATCAAGCTTCATACATGTTATATCAAAACCTATTTCCACAAATATAAGAGTGATATAAACTACTGAAAATAGCAAAATGCCATTTGCAACTGCTGTGATAGGCTGCAGCCCATGGGGTTGCTAAGAGTCCACACGACTGAGCGACTTAACTTTTACTTTTCACTTTCATGCATTGGAGAAGGAAATGCCACCCCACTACAGTGTTCTTGCCTGGAGAATTCCAGGGACTGGGGAGCCTGGTGGGCTGCTGTCTATGGGGTCGCAAAGAGTCAGACACGACTGATGTGACTTAGCAGCAGCAGCAGCAGGAAAATACAGATGCTTGTCATTACTGGGAAATGATAGTTTATGTTGAAAGAATCTATCTTAGTCCTCCTTTAGACTGCTTTAACAAAATACCATTAATTGAGTGACTTATAAACAGCAGAAGTTTATTGTTCATAGTTCCAGATGCTTAGAAATCCGAGATCAGGGTGCCAGCATGGCTGGGTTCTGGTGGGAGCTTTCTTGCAGACAAAAGCCTTTCTGCCGTGTCCTCCTAAGACAGGGGCCATGCTGGGGAAGTGGAGCCTGGAGAGCGCAGGGAAGACCCAACCCCGGGCATTTCCTCCACCTGGATGCTCTTGTGTCTTTTATCACGTCCTTTTATAATAAACTGGGTGAAAGTGAAAGTCACTCAGCGGTGCCTGACTTTTTGCAACCCCATGGGCTATACAAATCCATGGAATTCTCCAGGCCAGAATACTGGAGTGGGTAGCCTTTCCCTTCTCCAGAGGAGCTTCCCAACCCTGGGATCAAGCCCAGGTCTCCCGCATTCGGTGTGTTCTTCACCAGCTGAGCAACCAGGGAAGCCCAGCAGACTGGTAGACAATAAGTAAACAGCTTCTCTGAGTTCTGTGAGCTGCACTAGTGAATTAATCACACCTGAGGAGTAGGTGGAGCAAGCCTCTGATTTGCAGCTGATTGGTCAGAAGCACGGGTGGCCAGGTGGACCTGAGGTTGGTACCTGCAGTTGATGGGAAGCAGTCTCGCGGGATGCAGCCCTTCCTTTGTGGATCCAGTGCCGCCTCCTGGGAGACAGTGTCTGAACTGAGGTCAGTTGTGGGATACCCAGATGATGTCAGATAACGTCAGAGAACAGTGTGGTGTGGGGCAAAAGTTCGCGTATGTGTTGTCAGAAGTGTTGAGAATGTGAAAGTAAAGGAGAAACACAGGGCTTCCTGGGGAAGGGGATGGTGGGCGCAGTGGTAAAGAATCTGCCCGCCAGTGCAGGAGATGTGGGTTCGAACCCTGGTCCGGGCAGATCCCACGTGTGGAGGAGCAACTATAAGCCCAGAAACTGCAATACTGAGGCCAGGTGCTGAAAGTACTGAGCCAGCTCTCGAGCTTGCAGGCCGCAACCACTGAAGACCGAACACTGGTGCTCTGCAACAGAAGAAGCCCCCGAAATAAGAAGCCCCGCTCGCTGCAACTACGGGAAAATCTAGCACAGCCACAAATAAAGTTATAAACCTCATGGACAGAAGAGCCTGGTGGGCTACAGGCCATGGAGTCACAAAGAGCTGGACACGACTGAATCGACTTAGCAGCAGCATATACATAAAAAAGGAGATGTGCCGAAGACAGACTGGGGTAAAGACTGGGGTACTTGTTATACACAGTATTATTTTCCATGACATTTATCGCAATGTGTCATTAATTTTTAATTTTTATATTATCTGTTTACCATTTGTTTTCCTTTTGGGGGTTTGCGGAGGTAATAAATCCTACCTCCTTTCTTCTCTGACTTCCGAATCCATTAAGAAATAAAACACTTAAGTCAGACAGGAATAAAAACAGCGAGCGTGGTTGCTGATGACACTGTCGCGACAATTCCACTTGTGCTGATGTTTATGACTCATTCAAAGAGAGATGCCTGAGTTTTCCTAAGTTCACCTGGGTCCTGGGAGGGTATAAGTCGTACTCACAAGGACCTATTCCCCACTTTTTCCAGGAGATGCTGTAAGCATTTCCAGAGGTTAAAATAATTAATCACAAAATCTTTTAATGGGGGGATAAAAAGGTATGCGGTCTGCTGGGAGTGGAAATGGGAGGGGAAGACTTAAGCGTCGCTGCACCACCGTCTGGACTGGGTCGCAGCGGAGGCGCGTGCGGTGTGTAGCGCCCTGCGCAGAGGCGTGCGTGGTCACTACGGGCTGTTTTCAGCGCGTTAGCCAGTGTTAGTTCAGCAACCTGGCGAGTTCTCCGGGTGAAATCTACAACTGGCCTGGTCCCTGGATCGCAAGGAGAGCTGGAAGATGGAAGCAGACATTTCAGATAGGTAGGTGGCAGGTTTAATATGCATGGGGACTTAATCCGAGGTTTGAGTTGGGCGACCCCCAGACTAGAAGATTCTGCACCCCACTGCCAGAATCTTCCAAGTTCATATCGCAGGCTTCACAAGGTACAGGTGTGTAGTCTGTCCAGGTGGCCTCTCTAGCCTTTCCTCTCTTTGAGGCTGAATCCTTGAAAACCGCAACCCGAGGGTGGAAGATACACGGGTGGAGGTGAGTCCTTGATGACCCGGGTCCGGCTGGTGGGTCACCCGGTGGTCACGTCCTCCAGTGACCTTCTGTGAAGCTGTGTCCTTCTTTCTAGCACGTTGAGCTAGGGACAAGGGAGGTGGATATTTAGGTCGAATGAGGGGGTTCACGGGGCGAGAGAATTACCCAGATTCCAGAGTCTTGAGCCTGCAGGCCTCCGGAGATCTCTAGCTTAAAGGAGAGAGATGCCAGTTTTACTCCTCTGGAAAAGACGGCTTGAGAGAGTTAGCCTCTTCGTGAGGTCGTCTGAGGTCACCAGGGGGCTTGCACTGGGAGACAAGAAGCGGGTGAACAGAATGAGGGGGTAGCTTGGGATCAATATTCAGACCGAGTAGAAACTATGTGTGTTCGCTGAGGGCGGGTGCTCACAGTCAGGTTGATGCTTGAGTGAGGCTGTGGACAGGCAAGGCTCAGCCCTGGCTGGGCACTGGAGGTGGCCAGGAGGAGGTGAACCTGGCTGGGGAAGGCAAATTAAGCGAGGAAGTGTAGGAAGACAGGGGGCCTCGCCTGGCATAGATATTCCCAAATAAACCTCCGTCCCTCAAGTAAAAGCAGTGTTACCTCTAAAGAAACTGAGGACGCCCAGAAGCCTGCAGCTCACGTAAGGGTCCCTGCTGGTGCCAAAAACAGAACAGCTTGTGCCCCAAGGGGAGCTGAATACAAAGCCTCTGCTAAAGCAAGGTAGAGAAACGTGTCAGTTAGGCCTGGAGGCCAAACTGCCTTCCTGCAGAGCCTTAAGAAACACTGCTGCAAATTGAAGGTTGTGTGGAGTTTTAAGTGAATGCTCAGTGAAAGTGAAGTCGCTCAGTCATCTCCGACTCTGCGATCCCATGGAGTGTAGCCTCCTGGGCTCCTCCGTCAGTGGGATTTTCCAGGCAAGAGTACTGGAGTGGGTTTCCATTTCCTTCTCCAGGAGATCTTCCCAAACCAGGGATTGAACCCGGGTCTCCCGCCTTGTAGGCAGACGCTTTACCATCTGAACCACCAGGGAGAATGCTCAGTAGGGTTTACTTGAAGGAGGACATCTCTGCAATGCAAACCAAAATGACCTAAATAAGGCTCAGGCAGTGGATTTCTGTGTAAGCAGGTCTGTACACAGTTCTTATTTATTCATCCAGTTTTATCCTGGATTCTGTTTTTACTCAGACTGTCATAGGAGATCGAAAATCCAACCACAGGGACAACGTGGCCTTCAAAAATGTAAGTAGTAGCCAAGCAAACAGTACGTGTATTGTGCAGCTTGGCAGGGAAATAGGTAATGTTGCTGGCCAAAATCCTGGCCTTCTCTGCCCACTGAAGCTGAATGAAAAAAGATGGAGACAGAGCTTGGAGGAAATAGAAAGGTGGCTTTAACTCTCTGCAGGCAGAGAGGGGAACACTGTAGGCTCGAGCCTCAAGAACTGTGCCCCCTTCCATGAGGAGTCTAGGGCTATATAAGATGAGGGCTCACAGTCAGGAGACGCTGATAAGAACAACGGTGATAGAATCTTGGTTTTTTTCCTCTTGCGTTGTTTCAAAGGCAGTCGTAGGTGGCCTCAGTAACCCAGTAATTGAGATGGGCAGTTCTCGACCCTGTGGCCTTCTTTCTGATATGTAACTACAACAGGGAGGGTATTGTCAGGGTGAACACCAGATACAGGATGTATTTAACATAGAGTCAAAGGAAAATAGGTGTAAAGTGTACCTCCTGCAGAGATAGGGCGCAGAAAAGCAAACTTCGTTACAGACGTGCAGAGTTAGGAGCAGTTAACAAAATGGCTACCCACTCCAGTATTCTTGCCTGGAGAATCCCATGGACAGAGGAGCCTGGCAGGCTACAGTCCATGGAGTCTCAAAGAGTCGGACCTGACTGGGTGACTCACACAAAGTAAAAAAACAGAAAAACAACAACAAAAAACTAGAATGTTCAGATCTGCTTGCTATTCTCTTTGTCATCTTTGTTCTCAGGAAAGGGGATGAAAAAAATTCCTCTTTTTTTTTTTTTTTTAAATTTCCTTTCCACTGTAACAGTAACGACATGTAAATATTTGTAAATCTTCAGCTTCTGAACCATTTAAAGACTAAGGGGTGACCTAAAATGTCAGTTTACTGGTTTTTTTTAAAGGAGAGTTGAGCACTTGATTAATCCTGAGGTATCATCTGATTCCACCTTTTTTCCATGTATGTGAACCATGGACTTCCAGATGTTCAAAGTGGATTTAGAAAAGGCAGAGGAACCAGAGATCAAATTGCCAACACCCACTGGATCATGGAAAAAGCAAGAGAGTTCCAGAAAAACATCTATTTATGCTTTATTGACTATGCCAAGGCCTTTGACTGTGTGGATCACAATAAACTGTGGAAAATTCTTCATGAGATGGGAATACCAGACCACCTGACCCACCTCCTGAGAAATCTGTATGCAGGTCAGGAAGCAATAGTTAGAACTGGACATGGAACAACAGACTGGTTTCAAATTGAGAAAGGAGTACATCAAAGCTGTATATTATCACCTTGGTTATTTAACTTATGTGGAGAGTACATCATGAGAAACACTGGGCTGGAAGAAGCACAAGGTGGAATCAAGATTGCTGGGAGAAATATCAATAACCTCAGATATGCAGATGACACCACCCTTATAATGGGAATACCAGACCACCTGACCCACCTCCTGAGAAATCTGTATGCAGGTCAGGAAGCAATAGTTAGAACTGGACATGGAACAACAGACTGGTTTCAAATTGAGAAAGGAGTACATCAAAGCTGTATATTATCACCTTGGTTATTTAACTTATGTGGAGAGTACATCATGAGAAACACTGGGCTGGAAGAAGCACAAGGTGGAATCAAGATTGCTGGGAGAAATATCAATAACCTCAGATATGCAGATGACACCACCCTTATCGCAGAAAGCCAAGAAAAACTAGAGAGCCTCTTGATGAAAGTGAAAGAGGAGAGTGAAAAAGCTGGCTCATTTTCTGACTCATCATTCAGAAAACTAAGATCATGGCGTCTGGTCCCATCACTTCATGGGAAATAGATGGGGAAACAGTGGAAACAGGGATGTTATATTTTAGGGCTGCAAAATCACTGTAGATGGTGACTGCAGTCATGAAATTAAAAGATGCTTGCTCTTTGGAAGAAAAGCTATGACCAACCTAGACAGCATATTAAAAAGCAGACATTACTTTGCCAACAAAGGTCTGTTTGTCAAACATAGTCAAAGCTATGGTTTTTCCAGTAGTCATGTATGGATGTGAGAGCTGGACTATAAAAAAGCTGAATGCCAAAGAATCAATGCTTTTGAACTGTGATGTTGGAGAAGACTCTTGAGAGTCCCTTGGACTGCAAGGAGATCCAAGCAGTCCATCGTGAAGGAAATCAGTCTTGACCCTTCATTGGAAGGACTAATGCTGAAGCTGAAGCTCCAATACTTTGGCCACCTGATGCGAAGAACTGACTCGTTTGAAAAGATCCTGATGCTGGGAAAGAATGAGGGCACGAGGAGAAGGGGACGACAGAGGATGAGACGGTTTGGATAGCATCATGGACTTGATGTGTTGGTGATGGACAGGGAGGCCTGGCATGTTGCAGTCCATGGGGTCGCAAAGAGTTGGACATGACTGAGGGACTGAACTGACCTGATTTCATTGTTTAATTATTTGGTTTGTTTTTGGTTGCACTGGTCTGCACTGGTCTGATTTCATTATTTAATTATTTGGTTTGTTTTTGGTTGCACTGGTCTGCACTGTTGTGCATGGGCTTTCTGCAGCTGCAGGCAGTTGGGATGCATCTCTCGTGGCGGCCTCGCTGCTGTGGAGCACGGCTCTAGGTGTAGGCGCCCCAGCCATGGTGGCTCCTGGGCCCCAGAGCACGTGGGCTCCAGTCGTTGTGGTGCAAGGGCTTTAGTGGCTCCGGAGCACATGGAATTCTCCCGGAGCAGAGATCAAACCTGTGTCCCCTGCACGGGCAGGTGGATTCCCATCTACTGGACCACCAGGGTAGTCCCTTAAAACATTTTTTTTATTTTATTCTGCACTATGGCTGGTTAACTGTGTTGTGATCATTTCAGGTTGCCCACCTTGTCATTTCAGCAAAGGTATCAGGCCCCCAGCGGGGCAGAGTTTTGCTAAGGATAATAAGCCCTTGCTCGCGATCAGGCAGGCTCCGGCCGTCTGAAGGCATTGCACTCTATTTATTGGACTGGAATCTGGGGAATCTGTCCGTGGGGTTTATGTGACTGGCTGCGCAGCAGGGTCTCCGAGGTGCCCTCAAATCCCCGCACCCTCTTGTCTTGGAGTAGTCCCCTCCTCGCCTGACCCCGGGGCACACTCTGGAGGGCCCCCAGGAGGATGAATGAATCCTGTGGGCACTCTGCCCTGCAGCCTGGCCTCTGGC
Organism: Madoqua kirkii; assembly: GCA_006408675.1. Classification (NCBI taxonomy): domain Eukaryota; kingdom Metazoa; phylum Chordata; class Mammalia; order Artiodactyla; family Bovidae; genus Madoqua; species Madoqua kirkii. Next base: position 23,050 of record SJYC01075202.1, on the reverse strand, counting down.
TGCCTGCTGTGGCCAGCTAGCTAGGAGAACACAGACGTCAGTGCTGTTTTCTTTCCTAGCCATCTCTCAGGAAGCATCCCTTGTATGCAGTGACTCCGGGGCAGCGTGGGGGCGGGAGAAGGAAGGATTGGGCTGGGACCTTGGATTTGAGAAGGAGGAGGGTCAGTGCTTCCCTGGTGGCTCAGATGGTGAAGAATCTGCCTGTGGTGTGGGAGACCTGGGTCGGAAAGATCCTCTGGAGAAGGGAAGGGCTACCCACTCCAGTATTCTGGCCTGGAGAATCTCTTGGAGGGAGGAGCCTGGTGGGCTACGGTCCATGCGGTCACAAAGTCGGACACGACTGAGTGACTAACACCTTCCAGGTCAGTGTGTCCTGCAATTGCTCAGCGGAGTCCTGGAGACTGACGGCCTTGCCTGCACTTCTCACGACCGCTGCTCAGACGGGAGCAGCCTCTTCAGGTTTTAACTCACTACCAAAGCCACAGCCTCACTCCTTCTCTGCCACGCTCTGGAGGCCTTTCAGCCTTTGGAAAGCTGCTTACCTACTGTGTGCCCCCTCCCCTTAAATAGGAGAGAAGGACACAGCCAGGGAGGGCACAGGAGTGATGCTGAGGGGAGAGTGTAAAGCAGTGATGTCAGTTTCCTTCCCAGTCAAGTTCGCGCCCAGAGCTGGGCTCAGCACTGCCCATAGCGTTATTCAACAGATCTTCATTGATGGAAAGTAAATTTTCGGGTAAAAAAAAAAAAAGATTGAGATTTCCGAACATGGTGGAGTATGTTTACCATTGATTCTCTGATCTCAGAGTAAAGAAAACAGGCAATTTTCCTCTAATAGCCATCGGAATATTTTGTAGATGAAAGGGATCTTAGTGATTATTCGGTCTCCTGGCTGTTTTACAAATAGTTATTTAATGACTTATGTTTCTCACTGTCTGAAACTTGGTTCAGTAACATATACTCAAATCTTTTCATTTTTGAGTTGAATATCTGTTGGATGGATACCCATACAGCCCTTCCCTCTGATTTTCAATTCCTTGCTCAGGCTTCCGGAATGTCTGGCTGTTGAGTGACTCATTCAGTTAGGAAACAGGTGGCGGTTTGGGGTCTTTATGCTTTAAAGCTGAGTCTTGCTTTGGGCCCCTGACTTCTGAAGCCAGTCCCTTGACAGTAACAAAAAACTGCTCAAGGTTCAGATTTACAAACACGAGTTTTGCCAGGGCTGTTGTGATGAATGCAATTAAAAAACACCACACAAGGGCCCCCTTCCCCTTTTAAAGTGCTATTACATGCTACAGCCTCTTAAGTAATTTAGATAATCTAGGATGTTAATAACAGAGGTCCATGCTCCGAAACGAGACACAGCAAAGAGGTGCCGGACTGTGGTTCAGCCCCAGCCGGTAGATGAGGCGTGAAGGCGGCAGACGTCTGTGAGGCTCGAGGAATGCCACCCGAGCTTCACCGCGGCTTGAACTGTGTTCCACGCATAGTAGGTTCCTCATGAACAGTTGTTGAATCATGAATGCGTGTGTTTCTGAAAGAGAGGGTGCTTAAATGCTTTTAAATAATAAGCTAAAAAAATATATCAGAACAAGTCATCTTTTGCTCTGCTTGGGTGCGCGTTAAGTCACTTCAGTTGTGTCTGATTCTTTGCAATCATATGGACTGTAACCCACCAGGCTCCTCTATCCAAGGGATTCTCCAGATAAGAACACTGGAGTGGGTTGCCATGCCCTCCTCCATAGGATCTTCCCGACCCAGAGATCGAACCTGCATCTCTTATGTCTCCTGCACTGGCAGGTGGATTCTTGACCACTGATGCCACCATACTCAAATGACATGTGTGCATGGCAGGCACTCAACACATGATGTATATGCTAATTATATGTATGTGTATATGTATGTGTGTGTGTATAATACTGTTGTTGCAAAGCGATGCTGCTACTGACGTTACTCATCCACCCAACACGTATTTTGTATCCATTTTGTGTACAGTTGGAGTTGCAACTATCAGCATCTGATAACAGTGGAAAGCCTATGGACTTTGAAATCAGACACACCTGGGTCTGAATCCCAGCTGTTTTCTTTACTCTCTCGGGTGGGAACTTGGGCGTGCTAACTTCTCTGAGCTTCAGTTTTCTCAGAGAAGGCAATGGCACCCCACTCCAGTACTCTTGCCTGGAAAATCCCATGGACGGAGGAGTTGGTAGGCTGCAGACCATGGGGTCGTGAAGAGTCGGAAACGACTTCACTTTTCACTTTTCACTTTTCACTTTCATGCATTGGAGAAGGAAATGGCACCCCACTCCAGTGTTCTTGCCTGGAGAATCCCAGGGACGGGGGAGCCTGGTGGGCTGCCATCTATGGGGTCGTACAGAGTTGGGCACGACTGAAGTGACTTAGCAGCAGCAGCAGTTTTCTCATCTGTAATGTGGAAATTTTAGTAGCCTCCTTGAAAGTAGGGTTGTTAGGAAGATTAAATGAAGTAAAGAGCATCTGTTAAGTTTAGAGAGTCACAGAATGTGGTCAGCGTAGGAAGTTTTTCCGCAGAGGCGTTTTGGATGATATGGCCTTTCACCACCAGAGGGCAGCATAACCACAGTGTTTGGAACTCGCCTTTCTCCCAACACAGAGGGCTCAGCGTTGGACAGTGCTACCCTCCTACCATGAGCTTAAAGCAACATTTAAAGGCTTCTAAGCAGCTTTGTACAATGTTTTAAACATGGCAGGTTCTAACCTCCAGGCTTCTGTTCAACTGGGTATCAATAGGAATGATCAATTAAGTATTCCATATCCCAGATGTTGAGAATATTTTTGCCATTAAGACTCAGCTAGAGCTGGCTTTTTGAGTCTTAAAAATTAGGCCAAGTTTATCTAAAAGCATCAGGCTGTTTGTGGGTATATCCAGAGCTTTATGGAGAGTTGGTCCTGCTGTTCAGCCCAGGCCTCCTGGCAGTCATGTAAAAAAGCAAATTCTTTACTCTGTGTAAGACAGTCTTTTCTTCAACAAATATTTATTGAGGACCTACTATGTACTAGATGCTGATCTAGATGTCAAATATTCAGCAGGAGGTTAAAAGAAACACATCATCACTATCAGTAAGCAACATACGAGATTTATCCAGTTCCTGAAAAAGAGTAACAGATGACAAAGAAGCAGCACAGCGTGCTGAACCCGTAGGGCAGGGCACCCCTTCTCAGCCCTGGAAATGGGGCTGTTGTCGATGTCCTTGTTGGAGTGACCTGGTGCTGGCGCTCACCCATGGCAGAGGCCGGCCTTTGCCAGTGTGATGTCCAACAGGGAGCATTTGTATCAGCACCTACAAACCTCTGTGCCACGATACACAGCTGCGTCTTTGTCCATTCGCTCAGTTGCGTCCGACTCTGAAGCCCCATGGACTGCAGCACACTATGCTTCCCTGTCCTTCAGCATCTCCGGAGCTTGCTCAGACTCTCATGTCCATCGAGTCGGTGATGCCATCCAACCATCTCATCCTCTGCCATCCCCTTCTCCTCCTGCCTTCAATCTTTCCCAGGATCAGGGTTTTTCAGGTGATCAGGTGGCCAAAGGACTGGAGTTTCACCATTAGCATCAGTCCTTCCAGTGAATTTTCAGGACTGATTTCCTATAGGATGGACTGGTCTGATCTCCTTGCAGTGAGAAGTTCACCTCACTGGAAGGAGTTCACCTGAATTCCTGTATGCTAAGTTGCTTCAGTTGTGCCTGACTCTTTGCAACCCTATGAACTGTAACCCACCAGGCTCCTTTGTCCATGGGATTCTCCAGGCAAGAATACTGGAGTGGGTTGCCATGCCCTCCTCCAGGGGATCTTCCCGACCCAGGGATCGAACTTGTGTCTCTTATGTCTCCTACATAGGCGAGGTGAGTTCTTTACCACTCACACCACCTGGGAAGCCCTAGTCTTGTGGAAAACCCGAAATCTAGAAGGAATCTTATTTTTCTTTTAACAGGCTTGTTTTCTTTCTTTCTTTTTTTTTAATGTAGTCTGCGCTGCGTGTTTGCTGTAGCACAGGGACTCTCTCTAGCTATGGGTGCAGTCTTTCCACATTGGCAGCATCTCTTGTGGTGGACCATGGGCTCTAGGGTGGGCAGGTTTCAGTAGCTGTGGCGGATGTGGGCTTAGTTATTCTGGGCATGTGGGATCTTACTTCTTGGACCAGGGATTGAACCCATGTCCCATGTAATGGCAGGTGGATTCTTAACCACTGGACCAGCAGGGAAGTCCCTAGAATGAACCAAAAAGGCTGTTCGCTTTTCCCCTTGCTGTGTCTCTCTGCCTTCCTTCTCCCTGCAGAGTAAGCATGGGCCAAACTTGCTGCTCAGGCGTGAGGTGAAGGGTAGGAAGGTGAAAGGAAACACGGCGGGAAAGTATTGGTTAATATTTCAAATCCATTATCCTGCCACGCCAATAATAAAGCACCCACATTTGTGAATGATTTATCTTTTTTATAAATTGGAGTGGTTTCAAGGTTATCCTATAATAACTTCCATCCTATTGTTCCTCTGGACTTCAGCTCAATCATTTCTTCCTCAGGGAAGGGTCTTCTGACCTACCCTCATCTATGCTTTCATTGCACAATTTTTCTCCCTCCCATAATAGTTATTCTCATTAAAAAAAAATGATGGTAAAGAACACATAACAAAATCTTCCATCTTAACCATTTTTATGTGTACAGTTCAGGGGCATTAAGTACATTTATATCGTCATGCCATCATTACCACCAATCTGTCCTCAGAATTCCACCCATTTTACAAAGTTGAAATCGTTTCACATTACGTGGTTCTTTGACTGACGTCTGTGTGCCCCACTAGGCTCTAAGCTCCACGAGGGCTGGCACTGGGCCCCGTCGTCCTCACTGCTGTTTTGGTGGTGGTTATAGTGTGTGCTTCCCTGGTGGCTCAGACGGTAAAGGATCTGCCTGGAGTGCAGGAGACCGGGCTCCATCCCTTAGCTGGGAAGGGCCCCTGGAGGAGAGCGGGTACCACAGAGCAGTTTCTCAGCTGGTGTTTGCTCCCTTGCTTTTCTTACATGCATTCTTGAGTAGGAAATGAGAGAAGCACAGCTTGTATGCAGAGATTTCTCACAACCCCGAGTGCATATGGGGGTGCTGTTGTACGACTTCACATCTAGAAAAATTTGAGGACTTTGGTTTAATGTGGCATACTCAAGCTGCATCTTTTTCCCCAAAAACCTAATGAAATAAGAAAATAATGCAGAAACTGTTTTCTGAACTGAAGACAAAACTGATTCTGCAAACCAAAGGGAATATACTATGTTCTAGGGCTTCCCTGGTGGCTCAGATGGTGGAGAATCTGCTTGCAATGTGGGAGAACTGAGTTAGATCCCTGGGTCAGAAGGATCCTCTGGAGAAGGAAATGGCACCCACTCCAGTATTCTTGCCTGGAGAAGCCCATGGACAGAGGAGCCTGGTGGCCTACAGTCCAAGGAGTCACAAAGAGCTGGAACCGACTGAGTGTGACTAACCCTCTGGCTTTTGGCTTTATGCTGTGCGCTAGGGAAATTAGAAGCATAAAGCTCGGCGTAAGACATATGTTCGTTAAGAAACTGAAATTCAGTGATCAACAATTCTTTAGGAATTGAGAGAGAAAAAAGAAAGTCCTGTACAAGGAGGAAGGCCTCCTTGTTTCCTCACAATGATAGTTAATGTCAGAGGACAGTGGGACCTGAGCTCTAAAATCCTGATGGGGAAATATTTAGATTCTTTTACCCAAGATGACGTTCAGGTGCAAAGGGATTTTGAAACAAAAAAGAACAGCACCTGTAGGAACTTCTTGGAAAAAAAAAAACCTGTCAATACATGCAAATAAAGTTAGCCACTTAATGTGTGAAGCAGAATACAGAATACAGGAGCGTTTTAAGCCCTGGTGAATGCTGGTGGTGAAAACTGAATTCAGATAAATTTAGAATTAAACAACTATAGGAAATATAGATAAAGAATAAAATGTAAATGTTATAAACATGGACAATGTAAAAATAACATAACTAGCAAATATCAAGAAAGGGGAGGGTAGAAGAGGAAGAAATACGGAAATAGACTGAAGAAAATGCTACTGAAATATTCAGCCTTAACAAAGACTACAGTTCTCTGATGTTTTTAATAAATTCATTTCTTAACCTCAGAGACCTTAAAATTTTTATTTTAAAAAGTAAGAAAACATTTGTGTGGTGTTCGACAGTTCCTTCTATTTCATTGCAGTTTCTTTTACTTTTGTAAAGTCAAAGTAAATTTGAAAATAATATTTTTAAATGAAAAACATAATTAGAAAGACATATGTGGTCATTTTAACTTATTAACAGTTATTCCTAGCTGGTGGGATTTGGATTTTTTTTTAACCTTTGGCTTTGTGATTTTTCTACATTCTTTACACTTTTTCTAGTACGTCTGTACCATCTTTATCAAAAAGAGTATATTTTAATTTAAAAACCAAAGAAAAGAGGAAATTAATATGATGCATCAACAGTGATTATCTCCAGGCAGATGGAGATTGGACCACTGTTGGATTTTTCTCTGTGTTTGTCTGTATTCTTTTTTTAATTTTCAAAAAATTTGTAGAGGTAAGTGAGAAGGATAAGCTGAGAATATCTGCTTTAAATCAACTGAATAGCAATCATGCGCATGTCATTTATGGGCTGCCTAAGAAGCTCCAGGACAGGTTGGTAGGAGTGGCTTGCCAGATTGGGGCTGTCGTGGTAAGCCACAGGACGGCGGGCTGGCGTGGCGCACGGCCACTCTTGGGTGGTCCAGGAAAAAGGGGACAGGGTCTGGGTGCTGGGAGTCCCTTTCAGAGCACTGGGAGAATCACAGAGCTTTCAGGAGAACACTCAGACCCATTCATCATTGCATGGACTTAAATATGCCATGACTCAATTTTCCCTTTGAAGCATAACACCTAATAAAGTCTGGAAACACTCATAGGTGTTAATTTTTTCATTGACTTTGTAATGGAATTTTATTCTGCTTATTAAGTATTCATCATGGGGGGTGGAATGTGTCCATGAAAACCAGTGAAACAAAAGTTTTATACCAAAAATACGAGCAGATTGATTTTGTTTCATTAACAGGAAGAGGATATGATGCCAAACAAGAAAACATTAAACTAGGATGGCTAAAAAAGTAATCGCAAGTTCTGATGACCTTAGCCACTCTGGAATGACCCTTCCATTGGTGCTGTGAGACGGGTGGGCATGGTAAAGTCGAAAGAGCATGAAATTTAAAGTCAAATTCCCACTCTTTTACCTCCAGCTCTTCTACTTCCTACACTCTCTAGGAAGTGGAAAGCCTATGCCCAACTTTGCTGGATTTAATCCAGATGATGACCTATATGTAAGGAGGAGTGAACAGTTCAAGGGAGGTAACTGCTGTTGGAGCACATGATGAGCAGCTTCCCAGGTGGTGCTGGTGGTAAAAATCCCATCTGCCAATGCAGGAGAATTAAGAGAAGCGAGTTCAACTCTGGGTCAGGAAGATCCCTTGGAGAAGGGCATGGCAACCCACTCCAGTATTCTTGTCTGGAGAATCCCATGGACAGAGGAACCTGGTGGGCTACAGTCCATGGGGTCACAAAGAGTCAGACACGACTGAAGCCACTTAGCACTCATGGATGTGATGAGCAGGTCAAACCATTTCCTCTTCTCTGGAATGACCACCGACTAGCTGTTACCTGAAAAGTATGATCTTTTTTCCTTTATGCTGTCTTGATTTCCAAATTGACTGATTACTAACCCACACAGTTGACCTTTGCCATCAAAGGTCTGTCTAGTCAAGGCTATGGTTTTTCCAGTAGTCATGTATGGATGTGAGAGTTGGACTATAAAGAAAGCTGAGCACTGAAGAACTGATGCTTTTGAACTGTGGTATTGGAGAAGACTCTTGAGAATCCCTTGGACTGCAAGGAGATCCAACCAGTCCATCCTCAAGGAGATCAGTCGTGAATATTCACTGGAAGGACTGAGGCTGAAGCTGAAACTCCAATACTTTGGCCACCTGATGTGAAGAGCTGACTCATTTGAAAAGACCCTGATCCTGGGCAAGATTGAATGACAGAGGATGAGATGGTTGGATGTCATCACCGACTCAATGGACATGAGTTTGAATAAACTCCAGGAGGTGGTGATGGACTGGGAAGCCTGGTGTGCTGCAGTCCATGGGGTCCCAAAGAGTTGGTTGGACATGACTGAGCAACTGAACTGACTAAACCCACACAGGGAGGCCCCTGGGGCAGCTGCAAAATAAAACCAAACTAAACTTTATTCAGAGGGAGAGGTGGTGCTCTAGCCCTGATGCTGTAAGAGAAGAATGTGTGTGTGAGACCCATGTATTAGATTGGGTACCAAGAGCTGGAGGGAGTGCAGGAATGAGCTGATTCACTATCCTTGCTTTCTAGGTAAAGACACTGAGACCCAGAGGGAAGGGGCCTTGCTTCCTGTATCGCTAACTGGTAGTGATGCTGTGATAAGAGTACTTAGCGTCCTGACTTGGCATAAGCACTTCTCCTTTGGGCTAGGAGGGGAGTTTGAATGGAAGGCTGTGCGGTGCTCAGTCGTGTCCAACTCCTTGTGACCCCGTGGGCTGTAGCCCACCAGGCTCCTCTGTCCATGGAATTTTCCAGGCAAGAATACTGCAGTGGGTTTCTCTTTACCCTCCAGGTTGAATGGAAGGACTGGCTTGTAAAGAAGTGCAGAAGCTTAGAAACTAGATGAGGGAGAAAGAGTTGATCCTGAACACTCCTCGCATAGCCTCTGGGCCACCCATGAGGATGCCGTAATTCCAGCAGCTCATGTCCCTGTGGGAAAAGGGACACTCCCTTGTTGTCTGGAAGCATTGATGTCTTTTCTTCTTATCACCTGCTGATCAGCACATTGTCCATTTCTAGAAGCACTGCTGGTCAATAACTGTTCTCTGAGATGTGTCTGTGGAATAGACTTGACTGTGGGGATTCCTGAGTCTTGAAAACACATGTGGAGGAACACAGCCAGATACGGCACAAGCAGTGTTCCTGGACACAAAACCAAGGAGCCGAGGACAGGGCGTGATTGGCAGTGAGGGGGTTGGGAGCAGCATTCGTTCAGTTCAGCTCATTTGTGTCCGACTCCTTGTGACCCATGGACTGCAGCACGCAGACTTCCCTGTCCCTCACCGACTCCTGAAGCTTGCTCAAACTCATGTTGGTGACGCCATCCAACCATCTCACCTCTGCTGTCCCCTTCTCCTCCAGCCTTCGATCTTTCCCAGCATCAGGATCTTTTTTAATGAGTCAGCTCTTCCCATCAGGTGGCCAAAATATTGGAACTTCAGCTTAAGCATCAGTCCTTCCAATGCACACCCAGGACTGATCTCCTTTAGGGTGGACTGGCTGGATCTCCTTGCAGTCCAGAGGACTCTCAAGAGTCTTCTCCAACACCACAGTTCAGACAGGCATAGTCAGAAACAAAGTGGGTGGCTGGCATAGGTGTTGAGGCCTCTCCTGTGAGTTTATTTCGATAACCTGAGAATGAGAGGATTAGTGAAGAGGTTTACTGAAGGGAATAAACAGGTCCATGGAGGCAGGATTTGCTGTCTCTTCAAACTTCTTAGGGTGCTTCCCAGTGGCTCAGTTTAAAGAATCCACCCACCTCTGTAGGAGACACAGAAAAGGCAAGTTCAGTCCCTGGGTCTGGGAAGATCCCCTGGAGAAGGAAATGGCAGCCCACTGCAGTATTCTTGCCTGGAGAATCCCATGGACAGAGGAGCCTGGTGGGCTACAGTTCATGGGGTTGTAAAAGAGTCAGACACGACTTAGTGACTGAACTACCACCATCACCACCATCGCCTTCTTAGATGCAGGGGATTTAACCAACTCCCGCTCCCTCACGTGGGCCTGCAGCTTGTGTCTTGAAAGTTTGTGCTTCTCTTGAGCCAAGCCCCTGGCGACAGGACTGGGCTGAGGTTTGTGCTTTGCTGCATTTTTATCTTCAGGCCCACTTGCCCCCTTCTCCCCTCACTTCTTTCCTTTCTCCAGGGTCTTCCCATTTGCAAAACCCAGAAAGCACATATTTTGAAATTCCAGGAGCACGGAACAAAGATACGTTATGAAAAGGAGACATGATCTCATGGAAGAGGGATGTTTATTCCAGCCCTGGAGAAGTTCATTCTAAGGGCATAGTTTTAAAGTTGATGAGACAGACACCTGTGAGGGAGCTGTGTGCTTAAACTAAATTAGGAATAAGAAATGGTCATTGCCCCGAGGCCCTGAAATCTAAAGGAACTAGCCCAGATTTAAAGACAACTCTCAAAGTTACTCTTTCCTTCCCACCAGCTTTAATTTCTATTTTTGTTGTGTCTCTCTCTCTTTTTTTCTTTTTCTGAACTTCTTTTTTATGTTTGCAGAGAGGAGGAAAGTGTTCTTGGGGATTTGAGAGAATTGAGTAAAAACTAACAGCTGCAGACATCAGGTATTAGTGACGGCTTCACAAAGTTGTTCGCGGCCGAAGAGGGTGGGTGTGGAGTTGGGTTGGCTCACCTCCATGTCCATTTTCTGCAGAATTTCCCTCTCCTTAACTTGTTCCCCTTTTGGCCTCCTCCCGAGGCTGTGGCAAGTCCGTTGGCCTCCCTGGCTTTCTGTTCTGAGTGACAGATTCCATGAACAAGATCACCCCTCCACCCCCACTGCTAACTCATGGAGAAAAGGATTGTTGTTAGGCCTGATGCTTAGTAAGTACTTAAGATATGCATCCCAGTAATAAGTAAATAAGAGCTTCCCAGGTGGCTCAGTGGTAAAGAATCAGCTTGCCAATGCAGAAGACACAGGTTTGATTCCTCCATAGGGAAGGTCCCCTGGAGAAGGAAAGAGCAATCCACTCCAGTATTCTTGCCTGGGAAACCCCATGGACAGAAGAGCCTGGCAGGCTACAGTCAGTCCACAGGGTTGCAAAAGAGTCGGACACAACTTAGCGACTGAAACAGCAGCAACAAGTAAATAAGTTCTAGGTTTAACACAAATGGAGAAGGCGAAGCCCCCAGACCTTCTCACTCTCTCTAAGGTTGCATCTTGGCAGGTGGCAGTGCTCAGTCTGGTGGAAGTCAGGGGAGAGGCATCTCAAAATAGTGAACTAGAGGGCTCAGGGCCCCTCAGCGTTCCCAGATTAGTACAGGAGTTACAGGAGAGGGCAGTGCAGGCTGGAGCCACCAGTAAGACTTCCTGGAGAAGGTGAGACTTGGACTGAATGAGAAACAATGAGAAGCGGTGGGAGGAGCAGGGTGTCCCAGGCAGGAGGCAGGCGGTGAGCCAAGGCTGAGAGGCAGGACAGTCTGTGGGTTCTTTAGGGAGCCTCTTGGAGGGAGACCAGTTGGCCGAGGCGGTCTGAGTAGAGATGCTGCGGTAGATGAGTTTGGAGAAGCCAGTGGATGCCAGGCTGGGAAGCAACTAAGCATCTTTATCATTTGCACCATCCTGGTTCTTGACTTGCAGGGATGAAGTGGCTCTGCTGCGTGGAGGCCCCCTTTGGGACCGAATATGTGTTCCTGCAGCTGTCAGGCATAGTGCCTGCTACGAACTCGTGTCTGAGCCTGTCTCCAGGAAGGGAACTGGCTCATTCCATGTTTGCCCTCGGGTCAATGACTAGTTGATGCGGGTGTGCAATGGACCGGTCCTCTTGCCCCCAAGTGTAGGCCAACTCCTTAGAACCGTTCACCTTCTGAGCTCCCCTGGGGTAGGCCAAGGACTCTGCCCAAGTTCATGGTCTCCCTCTGCCTGATTCTGCTCCTCACTCCCTCACAGGTATGGTTCAGGGGAGCGTCCCCAGGACACACGCAGTTCTCCTTCCTCAGGACCTGTTTGCTAGGGAACCTGCCGTAAGCCAGTTGGGCTCAAAGGCGTTCTATGAAGCAGATTCTAAGAAGGCCGTTTGCAGTGAGCATTTGCACTGGCCATTTGCCACCCTTTGCTGGTGGCAGGTGGAGTGATGCTAGCTCTTGGCATGCAGTGATGGTGCAGTCTTTAGAATTGCCACCAGTGGTAAACTGGGATGGGACTCCAGTGAAAGAGGGCTCACTGGTAGGCTCAGTAGCTCAGGCACAGGGATGCTTTGGGGAAAGTGGTAGTTGCAATAACTACCAACTGAATAGCTCTTGCTGGGGGCTGACTACACACTGGTGACAAACTGAGGGTGATCAGCGGCACATTTAAGGTCACCAGCTAGTGAAAGCTAGAGTTACTCCTTCGTAGATGAAAATACAGTAAGTCCCCTATATATGAACATTCAAGTGGCGAACGTTCAAAGACGCCAACATGCCCAGTAATACAGGAATGTATTACTGTATGTTTAAAGGTACTGTAAGATTGTAGATGGTTTCTATATTTTTTATATTTGCTTTTTCTGTATTTTTTGTGCATGAAAAGTACAATAAATCTATTATAGTGTGTGTGTATGCTAAGTCACTTCAGTAGTGTCTGACTCTTTGCGACCCTATGGACTATAGCCTGCCAGGCTCCTCTGTCCATGGGATTCTCCAGGCAAGAATACTGGAGTGGGTTGCCATGCCCTCCTCCAGGGGATCTTCCCGACCTAGGGATCGAACCCATGTCTCTTATGTCTCCTGCACTGGTGGGCTGGCTCTTTACCATTGGTGCCTTCTGGGGATCCCCTATTATAGTATAGTACTATATATAGCTGATTGTGTGGGTACCTAGGCTGGGTACCTAGGCTAACTTCATTGGACTTATGAACAAACTGGACTTATGAACATGCTCTCAGAACAGGACTCTTTCATAGGTAGAGGACTTACTGTATTCTTTGTTGCATCCAGAGGGCAGAAAAAGCTAAAGAGAAGGTTCAGTACTTAATGACAAGAACTGCAGATCTTCAGGAAGGTTGATTTCACAGCTGGGCAGGTGCCCCTCATCAGGTCATGACCCTCACTGGGGGCAGAGAGGACTCTGAGACATAGGATGGGGATGTCTGAATTGATTCACTCAGGATTTTTTAATCCCCTGAGCCCCCTGGACCCCCTGGATCTACAGAAGTAGCTGTTCTGGCCTGCAGTAATCTGAGGCTTGAGGGGTTAATTTGGGACAAGGATGTTATAGTACAGCTATAAGAAAGGAAGGTTGCAGAGATGATGAGAGGAGATGAGGTTTGTATCCCAGTGGTCACTAATGCTCCAGTGGCTCCTGGGGTGGGAGGCAATTTAATACCTTGATGAATAAGGAATTTTAATAGGAATAAATACGGTTTATCTATGCACAGGTTAGGTATAGTAAATCTTACATGTCCTCAAGTTTAGAATGTATTTTTTTCTTTCCTCTTTTCCAGTTTCCATTTTCAGTTTTATATCATGAAATAATAATAACAGTTCTCACAACAGTGATTAAACTAATAAATAACATTGTGCATTAGTGCATGAGAATGAATGTACATTATAAATAATAATAGTTTATTTATGATACTGTCTCTACTTACCCTTTCTACTCTCCTCAAGGTGCTTGGGGATCTCAAAAAAGCTAGTAAATAAATACATCCCTCCACACACATACACATAGGTGATATAGTATATAATATTATATCACTAATAAGAAATTTTCCAAGTGACAATTCATAAAGAAAATGGTCATCCTAGCATAAGTGTCAGAGATGGATACTTATTAAATTTATATACTACTAAAGCTTGTGTTTTTTTTTGAATCTCAAACTTAATTTAGATGTTTCTGGAATAAAAATAGACACAAATCTTAGTAAAACATTGTTGATTCTCAGGTAGAAAAATACATTCATATGTTTTTTTTCTCCCTGGCAAAGCTATGCATATCCTATCAATTTAAGTGGTTCACAGATGTGTAAGTTTTTGGACTAATACATTTAAAAAAACCTTTTGAGGATCAACATAGGCAACGATCTATTTTGCCAATTAAATTTATCTGGAAAAAAGTCATTGTTCTTTTACTACTGCTATTCCATAAAAAGAGTGAAAATTTAACAGTAAAAAAGGTGTGTGTGTACGAAGTTGCTTCAGTCGTGTCTGACTCTTTGTGACCCTACAAACTATAGCCCTCCAGCAGGCTCTTTTGTCCATGGGATTCTCCAGGCAAGACTACTGGACTGCATTGCCAAGTACTTCTCCAGGGGATCTTCCTAACCCAGGGATAGAGCACAGGGATCTTCTCCACTGCAGGCAGATTCTTTACTGTTGGTCCACTGGGGAAGCCCCAGTTTCCTTGGTTAAAAAAACCAATATGCTCTGTGAGAAGCTCTTGGTTTTTTAACTTATTTCATTGGGGATCAGTGAAAAATTTCATCAAGATGAGCGTTAATTTTGTACATGGACAGAAGTTTAGGAACCAGTAATGTGATGCATTTCTATGACTTAGATTTAAGAAAGCTTTCATTATTTCTACTGGCAAGATGCAGAAAGCAGCATATTAGAGGTTGATACTCGCTCTAGGGCAGCTGTTCTCAAACTTTGGCATCAGTGCTCCCTAGACCACCTTAGAACACTCTGCTGCCCCAGCAATGAAGTTTCTGAGTCAGTGGATGTTTCTAATAAGTTTTCGGGTGATGTTCATGCTGCCTGCCTGGAGGTCCACTTTGAGAACTACTGTTCTAGGTCATTGTTGTTCAGTTGCTCAGTCATGTTCAACTCTTTGCAACCCATGGACTACAGCACGCCAGGCTTCCCTGTCCTTCACCATGTCCTAGAGCTTGATGTCCATAGAGTCGGTGATGCCATCCAACCACTTCATCTTCTGTTGTCCCCTTCTCCTGCCTTCAGTCTTTCCCAGCATCAGGGTCTTTTCCAATGAGTTGGCTCTTTGCATCAGGTGGTGAAAGTATTGGAGCTTCAGCTTCAACATCAGACCTTCCAGTGAAAATTCAGGGTTGATTTCCTTTAGGATTGGCTGGCTTGATCTCCTTGCAGACCAGACCAAAGGACTTTCAAGAGTCTTCTCCAGACCCCCCACCCTACCCCCCCCTCCACCCTCAGCTTGAAGACATCAGTTCTTCAGTGCTCAGCCTTTTTTATTGTCCAGCTCTTACATCTGTACATGACTACTGGAAAAACCATAGCTTTAACTATTTGGACCTTAGTAGGCAAAGTAATGTCTCTGCTTTTTAATATGCTGTTTAGGTTGGTTGTAGCTTTTCTTCTAAGGAGCAAGTGCCTTTTAATTTCATGGCTGCAGTCACCATCTGCAGTGATTTTGGAGCCCTAGAAAATAAAGTCTGTCACTCTTTCCATTGTTTTTCTATCTATGTGCCATGAAGTGACAGGACCAGATGCCATGATCTTCATTTTTTGAATGCTGAGTTTTAAGTCAGCTTTTTCACTCTCCTCTTTCACTTTCATCAAGAGGCTCTTTAATTCCTTGATTTCTGCCATAAGGGTGGTGTGATCTGCGTATCTGAGGTTATTGATATTTCTCCTGGCAATCTTGATTCCAGCTTGTGATGATAGATTATTGTGCTTAGTCACTCAGTCATGTCAGACTCTCTTTGATCCCATAAACAGTAGCCCACCAGCCTCCTCTGTCCATGGGATTCTCCAGGCAAGAATACTGGAGTGGGTTACCATTTCCTTCTCCATCTAAATCATTAAAAGAGGCAATTGTTCAAACATATTTTCTGTTTGGGAGGCTTGCCAGGTGGCTCAGTGGTAAAGAATCAGCCTGCAACGCAGGAGATGTGAATTTGATCCTTGGGTTGGAAAGATCCTTTGCAGGAGGAAATGGCAACCCAGTGGAGTATTCTTGCCTGGGAAATCCCATGGACAGAGGAGTCTGGCTAGCTACTGTCCACGGGGTTGCAAAAGTGTTGGGCACAACTTGGTGACTAAACAACAACAATAACAATTTTCTGTTTTTTGAGGAAGGTTCTACTGACTTTGAAGTCTTTCTTCTCATTACTCAGACTGCAGACTCTAGGAAACAGAAGGTGCAAATGCCCGAACATAAAGGCCTCGAACACCTTTATCACCTTGCCTTTTGAGTAAATGCTGACACTTCTTTCTAGAACCTGTTTGAACATCATCTCCTCTTCCCTTATTGCCCCCCACAAGTAGATTAAATCCACTCTTTTATTTCTCTGTATCCCTTATTTCCTCCCTTTCCCCTCCTCCGCTTCCTTTCTTTCTCCTTCCCTTCCTCCCTCCGTGGTTGTCTCTATTAGGTTCTGGCTTTGTGAAGAGCAGGTGCTATAGTTCGTTTATTTTTGAATCCTAGAATCTGGCATCATGCCTGCAGTTGATTTTGTCCATCTGCTTGGCATATCACAGCAATAACCAAATTAGTCAGTTGGGTAATTACGTAGTTCATTTGCGTTCTATAGATGGTCTGGATTATTCAGGTTAAACACTTTGTCTTCTTCCCCTCACCTCTTATGCCCTATAATCTATAGTGCGGTGTTATTATTTTTTTAATCATGCGACAGCTGCTTCAACTGCCCACTTCTGTGTCTGCTGTAACCAGGCAACAGGTCATGAATTGGGGTAAACATATGGTATCTCCAGTTCCCATATTTGTCATCTCCTAGCCTAACTGGCTTTCCTAGTGTGTGCTAAGTGGCTTCAGTCGTGTCTGACTCTTTGTGACCCCATGAACTGTAGCCCACCGGGTTCCTCTGTCCATGGGGATTCTCCAGGCAAGAATACTGGAGTGGGTTGCCGTGTCCTTCTCCAGGGGATCTTCTAGACCTAGGGATCAAACTCACATCTCTTACATCTCCTGCATTGGAAGGCAGGTTCTTTACCAATAGCTCCATCTAGGATTAGCATCCTATTCAATATATCCCTAGCAAAAATTTGCATACTCTGCCTACCAGTTTTGGGGGACATCAAAATGTGATGGTTCAGATATACAAATGGCAAAACTATTCAAGGTCATTTTGATTATAAACTTATCAAGTATATATATACTTTGAGTGTTTTTCCAAATTTCCTTACGTAGAAATAGAAGCACCTGAGTTTTCCAGTGGTTCAAGGTCCTTTCTCTTTATTTCTTATACACTATGTTTCCTTTGAAATCAGGCAACATTATAATTAGCACAAATACTGACAGGTACAAACATATGCCAGATAGAGAGGCTGAGTAACTGTGGAATAGATAGGTTCTAAACCTGCATTACTTTTATCAGTGTCTCCAAGTCCATGAAGGCAGAGATGAGGCAGCAAAACATACTTAAGCTATAGACCTGGGCTAAGAAATAGAAAGGCTTCCCTGATAGCTCAGTTAGTGAAGAATCCTCTTGCAATGCAGGAGACTGGGCCCAGTTTGATTCCTGGGTTGGGAAGATCCTCTGGAGAAGGGATAGGCTACCCACTCCAGTATTCTTGAGCTTCCCTTGTGGCTCAGCTGGTAAAGAATCTGCCTGCAATGAGGAGACCTGGGTTTGATCCCTGAGTTGGGAAGATTCCCTGGAGAAGGGAAAGGCTACCCACTCCAGTATTCTGGAGAATTCCATGGACTGGATAGTTCATGGAGTCGCAAAGAGCCAGACATGACTGAGCGGCTTTTACTTCACGTCAAGAAACAGAAAGATGTGCAAATAAAAGAATGGAATACAATACATCAAAGGAGTTCAGAATCCCAGAAAATTTAAGGTGTTTCCCTCTATCTCATGTGAAATGTAATATTTCTCTACATGCATGGGTTAATTAAATGAAATAAAAAGGAGAATACCATCTTAAAAATTTTTGTCGAAAGATGCCATTTTCCATAATATTTCATGAATCGAGAGTTACTCAGTGCTTCTTTGGCATACTCTCATTTAAGAAAGTTGTAGTAGGTTGCCCTCCAAAAGAACTACACAGCTAATAAACATTTGTTTAACGTGCTTTGTTATAGTTCATTCAAAGGTGTCTACGAAATGCCACATGCTATTAGGAGCAGCCGTCCTTGTTTTGTCTGTCGACAGTTCAATTACGGAAAATACTCAGAAAGCAGTTGAGAAAAGAATTTCATTAACCAACCAAGCAGTTCTCCTCTCACATGCATGTGAACTTGCTGGTAATTGACTGCGGAACTGGGCTGTGCATTGAGCCCGTGTTTGTTGGGATGGTACGGGCTGAGAGTAGTACAGAGCAGGCTCCCTTGTGAGAATGTGTGGGTTCAGGGGGAGAAGGGTAGGAACAGGTTGATTTCTGGCTTTCCTTGATGGGAGAAACTATTTTATCTTCAAAGCAAGAGCAACTCTGTCAAATAACATCTCATTACCGCTTTTATTATCCTGGTGCAAAGTGAATTCATTCTTCTTTGTTTTATAGTGTTCTCTGTCTACCATTTTCTTATCAGTTTATGATGTATTGCTTCATATTAGCATAGGGGAAAGAGGTGAGATTTCTGTTCATCAGTAGGGCCACATTTATCAAGGTCAGGGTACCTGTGTGTTAAAAAGGCTCAGGTACGGAACCAGCATTGGAGAGGCCTTAGCTTCTTTCTTCCCCATCTTCTGTGACCCAGGCTGTTCTTCTAGTCAGAGCGCATGTGATCCCAAGATTTGGGTTTAGGCAGATGGCAAAGGCCCATTTGGCCTTGGGTAGAATATGGGCACCCTTCAAGCTTTCCACCAACTCTTCGTAAGATTTTAGAGCCTAATTTCAGGTAATTAAAAACGGCATAGTTCTTCAAGTCCTACTTGTCATCATCCCTCATGTGAGGGACCTCAAGGTGTGGAAGGAAGGCTGGCAGGATTTGGGTATTGTTAGATCCCTTTGACAAGTGTGTCTTCAGTTCAGTTCAGTCACTCAGTCATGTCCGACTCTTTGTGACCCCATGAATCACAGCACACCAGGCTTCCATGTCCATCACCAGCTCCCGGAGTTCACTAAGACTCACGTCCATCAAGTCCATGATGCCATCCAGCCATCTCATCCTCGGTCATCCCCTTCTCCTCCTGCCCCCAATCCCTCCCAGCATCAGAGTCTTTTCCAATGAGTCAACTCTTCTCATGAGGTGGCCAAAGTACTGGAGTTTCAGCTTTAGCATCATTCCTTCCAAAGAAATCCCAGGGTTGATCTCCTTCAGAATGGACTGGTTGGATCTCTTGCAGTCCAAGGGACTCTCAAGAGTCTTGTCCAGCACCACAGTTCAAAAGCATCAATTCTTCGGCACTCAGCTTTCTTCACAGTCTGACTCTCACATCCATACATGACCATTGGAAAACTATAGCCTTGACCAGACGGATCTTAGTAGGCAAAGTAATGTCTCTGCTTTTGAATATGCTATCTAGGTTAGTCATGACTTTTCTTCCAAGGAATAAGCATCTTTTAATTTCATGGCTGCAGTCACCATCTGCAGTGATTTTGGAGCCCCCCAAAATAAAGTCTGACACTGTTTCCCCATCTATTTCCCATGAAGTAATGGGACCAGATGCCATGATCTTCATTTTCTGAATGTTGAGCTTTAAACCAACTTTTTCACTCTCCTCTTTCACTTTCATCAAGAGGCTCTTTAGTTCCTCTTCACTTTCTGCCATAAGGGTGGTGTGATCACTTCCAAGGAGTAAGCGTCTTTTAATTTCATGGCTGCAGTCACCATCTGCAGTGATTTCGGAACCCAAAAAAATAAAGTCTGACACTGTTTCCCCATCTATTTCCCATGAAGTGATGGGACCGGATGCCATGATCTTCGTTTTCTGAATGTTGAGCTTTAAGCCAACTTTTTCACTCTCTTCTTTCACCTTCATCAAGAGGCCCTTTAGCTCCTCTTCACTTTCTGCCATGAGGGTGGTGTCATCTGCATATCTGAGGTTATTGATATTTCTCCTGGCAATCTTGATTCCAGCTTGTGCTTCTTCCAGCCCAGTGTTTCTCATGATGTACTCTGCATAGAAGTTAAATAAGCAGGGTGACAATATACAGCCTTGACGTACTCCTTTTCCTATGTGGAACCAGTCTGTTGTTCCATGTCCAGTTCTAACTGTTGCTTCCTGACCTGCATTACAGATTTCTCAAGAGGCAGGTCAGGTGGTCTGGTATTTCCATCTCTTTCAGAATTTTCCACAGTTTATTGTGATCCACACAGTCAAAGGCTTTGACATAGTCAAGAAAGCAGAAATAGATGTTTTTCTGGAACTCTCTTGCTTTTTCCATGTGTTTTTCAACCCAAAGGAGGGGAGCTAGATTCATTTTGTCTTGCTTAAGATGATCTCATCTGAGCTAAAGAAAAGACTGACAACCACACAAAGAAGGGAATTTCAACAGCAGGCTTAAAATAGAAACACGCATAAATAATCTATTCTTGAAAAATACTGAAGTGAGAACAATACCTGAAAAATGTGTGATGCTCTACACAGACTTTCCATAATTTCTTAGCTGCTCGGTAACTGGGAAGTTTGAATCCGATGGTACTTTCATACTGTTCTTGCTGTAAGTACACAAATAAACATGGAACAGGAAGTATTATTCAACTACAGTGATACAGGACCAGAGAAATACGGTGCTACAGAGGAGATCACTGGGAATAAAACTAATGTTACTAGTCTAAGGGCATAAACTAGCACTTGAACTTTTTTCCTATTTAACAAAAGAAATTTATTCACTGAGGGTGGTTTTTCATCTTATACTATTTACACATCTTATTTTGTTCAGAAACACACACATACATACATTGTACATTTTCTGAGACATAAATAAGTCATCCAGACACTGTTCTTCCTGTATTTAGGATACTAGGCTACTCAGTTATCAGGGACTAGGATAACCAATGATTCTTCCAATCAACCAGCATTATTATGCAATCATTTTTAGAAATACGAACTGAAGATTGTGGTCCAAACCAGATTCTTGAATTATTAAATATCTTTTTTTCTTTGATTGCTCATTAATTTATCTAGACAACCTCTTTGACTGAAGCAAACCACATCCTGCAGGGCTACTAGAAACACTGCCCTGCTTCTCTTGCCTCTCTGTTTCTGCCTTAAGCATGCTTTTTACAATGGAAGGAAACTGACATTAACTTCTAGTGCCTATTATGGCCAATTATATGCCTATTATAGCACTGTGATTGGATAGTATCATCTATATTTTTACACATGAGTTTCCTCATGTGTAACTGAGATCAGAGAAGTTACTTCCTCAGTCTCATAGCTATTAACTGGCAGAACTAGAATTTCATGGTTCCCCTACATCACACTACTTCTAAATCATCTATTGTACTCATAATATTACATTACACTTCTCAAAGTCCTCCTGCTGTTCTTTATGGCTTTCTAAAGTAAGATTTTTGTATTTTTAGTATCTATTATATAGTTAACATTTAAAGAAACAAAGGACTTCCCATGATGGGAAGTCCTTCCTATATATATATATGGTGTGTTTTTTTCCCTGCCTTCCAACATGAAAAAGGTAAGCCTGCAGAGGGAGAGACTCTTCTATTCACTGTTCTTAGCCCCTAAGATAGTGTCTGACACAAAGAAAGCTGTCAAAAAACACTTGTTGACTGAAAGACTCTTGTATTTGGAACGCTTTAACTTTTTGCTAGGCACAGGTAAATTATTACGGTCCTAAACAAATGCTTCAGTGATAACCCTTTCTGAAATTTTAAGGCTGCACATTCAGTATTTCCATGCTGAGACAATGAGTCATTTTTCACCAGTAGATGGTGATATACACACAGAAAAGCTTCTTTACATTAGTACGGTGCTTTTCTGTTAAGAGCTTTTACAGCTGTCATCTCATTTGATCTTCAAATCAACCTGACAGAAGGAGGTACTATCCCCCTTGAGTGATAAAAAATGCCTGAGATCTGTCAAGGGTCTTCTACTTAGTAGGTGGCAGAATAGGTATTGGAACTTTTTTAAAAATTTAATTCCTACGTGAACAAGTTTCTGCTATACCACGACAGTGCTTTATTATAAAAGTTAAACGTAGCCAGCATTGGTATATCCTGAAAACTGACTACCAACGAACAACTGGGTTATCTGGTACAAAGTTGAACATCCAACTCTACTACACATCTAGAACTTGACCCTGGAACACAATTGCAGTCACTACCAGAAACTACACATACAAATAAATTTATTTATATAAAGTAAGGGACTTGTCATGCAAAATGTAAGTAATTTAACCTCACAGGCTAAATATCTCATGCTACTTAATTTAAAAATACTTTCCATCAAGTTTTTACTTGGAGCAT
The DNA here is from genome assembly GCA_006408675.1 of Madoqua kirkii. NCBI lineage: Eukaryota > Metazoa > Chordata > Mammalia > Artiodactyla > Bovidae > Madoqua > Madoqua kirkii. The sequence goes on along the minus strand of SJYC01075202.1, from coordinate 909 downwards.
ACAAGGAACAAGTTTACTAATCCAAATTTCACTGCTAGCCTTGGTGTATTTGCTTACTTGAAGAGAACTGTCCAGAAAACCAACAAGAGTAAAGGAAGGAAGAAGCATCATGGGACTGATTAGGAAACAAAATACCAGCACCTAAATAGCTGGCTGTAGAGAGACCTCAGAGATGATCACATGGGAAACAGGCATGAAGAGATGTTTTAGACATGATCTGTGTTTGATTCAGGAGGAAAAGGAATCACGAGCTCTGTACCTCTCCAGGTCGAATCTTAATGAAAAAGCTGCTACGTTTGTAAGAAATCTTCAGCACTTTGGGCCAAGGAAAGCGGTTAATTCTCAGTTTTTCTTTGTAAACGAGAAGGCCACTAGAGCACACACCTAGGATGATATCCACGCCCTCCAAGTCCTAAGGAAAAAAGAGTTAGAATGTCAGTCTTGAGCCAAATGCTCAACATAGCCAACTCTTATTAGACAATCTGAAGCTATCAACAACTCGAAATAGTTACAAAGTACACAATGAAAAATAAAGCTTAACCTAACAACCATAACCCATGGAATTACTTGGTCTATGTCAAAATGTTGTTACTATACCACGTTTTAACAAATCAACATTATTACCTATCCTAAGTATCTTTAAAATTCCAAATGACACTGCTTAATACTATTTCTATAATACTTAATACTATTTCTATAATCTGTTCTAAGGAAATAATTCAAATCACATAAAAACATGACAATGTTCAGAATGTTTTAAGAGTGAAAAGCTGTATATAATCTAAATATCCAAGCATTAGGGTTAAATTTTGTCCATCCATATAGTGAAACATGATGTAGCTGTTAAAACAGTTGGATTAGAATCTGGAAGATAAATGGGAAAATAACTATGTTCTTAACATTAAGTAA
>SJYC01075201.1:0-10557 GCA_006408675.1 Madoqua kirkii | reverse complement strand
AAAAGATTTTCATAGAAGAAAGATGTATACATCAAAATGTTAATAATGCCATTCTTTAGGCAGTATGATTATGAGCAATTTTAAATTTTATTTTTCTATACTTTAATTACAATAGACATGTATTCTTCTAAAATGCATTCAAATGTCAAAAAACACGTGTATGTAAAAAATTCAAATAATACAGAAATGTGTAAAATTTAGAAATCTACCCTCATCCTTCCATACTCTTTAACAGTAACCAGTACTAATTTGATAATTTCCTGAATTATCCTATTTTCTAGGCACATACAATTATATGTGCATAACACATATGTGTGTGCTGTGTGTGTGCTAAGTTACTTCATTTGTGTCCAACTCTCTGTGACCTTATTGACTGTAGGCTGCCAGGGTCCTCTGTCAAAGGAGTCCCCTGGCAAGAATACTGGAGTGGGTTGCCATTTCCTGCTCCAATGGATTTTTCCAGCCCAGGGATCGAACTCATGTCTCTTATGTTTCCTGCATTGGCAGGTGGGCTCTTTATGACTAGCACCACATGGGAAACCCCAATATATACACACATACATGTAAATATATTATTTTTATATATGTCACCTTTATAATGAGGAAAACAATCCGAAAAAATATAAATTCGGTCCTCGTGGTGGAAACTACATCTAAATCATTTCTGTATCACCTCAAATCCTGTTATTGACTATGCTCGGTAAGTGTTTACATTGAGTTTGTTACCTGTCTATATTATTAATCACAACTGATTCAAGGAAAATAAATTTCACCTAAGTTCATCTCTACAGCTGACTATTTATTTAGATAAATAATAAAAACCCAACATTACATGCTTCTAAATGACTCTGTTCCCCAAAATGAGTACAGAGAAACATATTAGTGTCTACATGTGTTATGTACAAGGAAAATAAATTTCACCTAAGTTCATCTCTACAGCTGACTATTTATTTAGATAAATAATAAAAACCCAACATTACATGCTTCTAAATGACTCTGTTCCCCAAAATGAGTACAGAGAAACATATTAGTGTCTACATGTGTTATGTACAAGCACAATGGAGAGAAAAAGAAATAATATTCAGCTTCAACTCAATGACCACATAACACAATTTCCCAGAAGATGCCCTCTTAAGTTCTTAAAGCCTGTGGGTACAATTACATCCCTCTTTCAACTAGATGATTCCAATCCCAAAGAAAGGCAATGCCAAAGAATGCTCAAACTACCTCACAATTGCACTCATCTCACATGCTAGTAAAGTAATGTTCAAAATTCTCCAAGCCAGGCTTCAGCTATACGTGAACCGTGAACTTCCTGATGTTCAAGCTGGTTTTAGAAAAGGCAGAGGAACCTGAGATCAAATTGCCAACTCGGTGGATCATGGAAAAAGCAAGAGAGTTCCAGAAAAACATCTATTGTGCTTTATTGACTATGCCAAAGCCTTTGACTGTGTGGATCACAAGAAACTGTGGAAAATTCTGAAAGAGATGGAAATACCAGACCACCTAACCTGCCTCTTGAGAAATCTGTATGCAGGTCAGGAAGCAACAGTTAGAACTGGACATGGAACAACAGACTGGTTCCACATAGGAAAAGGAGTACGTCAAGGCTGTATATTGTCACCCTGCTTATTTAACTTCTATGCAGAGTACATTATGAGAAACGCTGGGCTGGAAGAAACACAAGCTGGAGTCAAGATTGCCAGGAGAAATATCAATAACTTCAGATATGCAGATGACACCATCCTTATGGCAGAAAGTGAAGACGAACTCAAAAGCTTCTTGATGAAAGTGAAAAAGGAGAGTGAAAAAGTTGGCTTAAAGCTCAACATTCAGAAAATGAAGATCATGGCATCCAGTCCCATCACTTCATGGGAAATAGATGGGGAAACAGTGGAAACAGTGTCAGACTTTATTTTTGGGGGCTCCAAAATCACTGCAGATGGTGACTGTAGCCATGAAATTAAAAGACGCTTACTCCTTGGAAGACAAGGGATTGGGGGCAGGAGAAGAAGGGGATGACCGAGGATGAGATGGCTGGATGGCATCACTGACTCGATGAACACGAGTCTGAGTGAACTCCGGGAGTTGGTGATGGACAGGGAGGCTTGGTGTGCTGCGATTCATGGGCTCGCAAAGAGGGACACGACTGAGCGACTGAACTGAACTTGAAGAAATCATTTGCTTTACAGCATTTGGCAAAGGAATATGCTGCCTGATTCTTCATGCATTCCTGATAACTACTGAAATGACACGAGCCTCCAGGAGAAACTGTGAAGAAATTCTCACCAGTTCAGTTCTGGACCTGATCTGATCTTCCTACCATCTACTTCTGAGAGTCACAGAAGTTACAATACCCAGCCCCAAATAATCCAGAGCAACCTCAAGAAAACTCACTAATATACAAAGGAATTTTATCAGGGTTATTAGAAATATAAATAAGGAAGAAACTTCAGATACAGATATTCAAGTTGGGAGAAGCCTGAAAGGTCACTTTAGTCCAATTACCACAAAATGTTTCAAGGTCCTTTTCTAAATTGCTACCAAGTGATTATTCTGCCTAACCTGGAATTTCTCCAGAGAACTCTGTCCCTTCTGAGGTAGCCCATCCCACCTTTGAAATAGCTCTGTTAGACAAACTGTCCAACTGAGCTGAATAGTATCTCCCTGCAGTTTCCAATTTACCTGGTCCAGTGTTACATCTTGGACGCATAGTAAAACCTCTACTTCACTCACAAATCCTTGAAACCCATAAAGACTGCTATTGTATCTTCCCTAAACTTTCCCTTCTGTGGGTTAAGTATCCCTATTCTTTTACCTGTTTCTCACTGGACATGGGTTTGATTCATCGTACATCCTAGTTAAATTTCTCTGAATGAACCTCCGATCATCCCTTGAGTCTTTCCCTCACAAACTCCTCAACCTCCCCAGCCATTTCAGTAGCTGAAGGTGAGAGAAGTCAAGTGACATCCTGTCATTATTCTTTGTGTTAGACTGTCTTGGGTTGAATGGGGATGAAAGCTCAAGTTTCCAATTACCTAACCCCATGATTCTCTTGAGAGTCCCTTGGACTGCAAGGAGATCCAACCAGTCCATTCTGAAGGAGATCAACCCTGGGATTTCTTTGGAAGGAATGATGCTAAAGCTGAAACTCCAGTACTCCAGTACTTTGGCCACCTCCACCTTTGGCGAAGAGTTGACTCATTGGAAAAGACTCTGATGCTGGGAGGGATTGGGGGCAGGAGGAGAAGGGGACGACCAAGGATGAGATAGCTGGATGGCATCATGGACTCGATGGACGTGAGTCTGAGTGAACTCTGGGAGATGGTGATGGACAGGGAGGCCTGGCATGCTGCGATTCATGGGGTCGCAGAGTCCGACACGACTGAGCGACTGAACTGATGGCTCTCAAGTGAGCCATTTGTGTTCCTCCTGTGTGCATCAGAATCACCTCGAGAGCTTGTTAAAACAGAGAGCTGGGACCGACCCACAGAGCTTTGATTCAGTAACTCTGGGATGGGAACTGAAATTAGCATTTCAAACAAGTTCCTAGACAATGCTAAGTGCTGGTTCAGAGACCACACGTTGTGAACTGCTACCTTATACCAGTGATTCTCAGATTCAAGGATGAAGGAGAATCATGTGAGATATTCATTAAATCTGGAGACCAAGCCTCTCCTCCACAGTCAGTCAGTATATCTGGGAGCAGCTCAGGAACCTGTATATTTCACAAATACCCCTGGTGATTCTGAGGTAGATGATTGGCTCTGAAACAAGCCTCGCTGTCACTCTGCATTTGCAAATGTATCTGCATTTTAGGAAGCTATAATTTCTTCTGCTCTTGGCACTATATCTTTTGATCTTTACAGTTGATTAGGTGTGAAACCTCGTTCTGCTGGTGGAATTGCAACCAGGCAACTCAGTTCATACACTTAATACACTTGACTGATTCAACTGACAGACAACATTCTAACAAGAATTACTCTCTCCTCTGAATGTTTAGTAATACTCTAGGTAAAGGCTGGTATGAGGTATTGTATGACACAGGTCTGATACATGCATATTAATAAGTTACCATTACCTTTGCTTTATGAAGGTCAACACCATACATAGACAACTTTTTGGCATTCTCAAGAAATTCCAGGTCAGCCTGAGCTGGAGTCATGGACCTTTGAGAGAAGAAAAAAAATAACTTTCAGTGTCACAGTGTCAATGTTTATAATAATAGCATTTGTATATAACTTTTACTTTATATAAACATTATATCAATTGATATGTAGATGTATTTCGTGGTCCTAAAAATAGAATATTATGTAAGGAAAAGGACTCTTATCCCTGACTGTGTCTAAATAATTGAAATATGCCTTAGAAAAACAGCTCTTGGAGAAACAAAGTTACCAAAAAGCTATTAGAAGAAGAGTTTTTTTAAAATTCTGAAGGAGATCAGCTCTGGGATTTCTCTGGAAGGAATGGTGCTAAAGCTGAAACTCCAGTATTTTGGCCACCTCATGCGAAGAGTTGACTCATTGGAAAAGACTCTGATGCTGGGAAGGATTGGGGGCAGGAGCAGGAGACGACAGAGGATGAGATGGCTGGATGGCATCACGGACTCGATGGACGTGAGTCGGAGTGAAGTCCGGGAGTTGGTAATGGACAAGGAGGCCTGGCGTGCTGCAATTCATGGGGTAGCAGAGTCGGACATGACTGAGCGACTGAATTGAACTGAACTGAAAATTCTTTAAAACTGCCTTATCCACCATCAGTTCTGTTCCTCCCTCTCCTTTGCCTTTTTCTTCAATACACATAAACTCCTCCCACTAATTTATCTTGCCAAGGAGGTGACCAAGTTAAATCCTCTGAGGGCATGATACAGTTTACAATATCCTCTTAGCTGCCCTTTTCTCTCCATATCCCTGAATTGAGTTATTATGGAAATTAAACAGGAGGGCAGCTGAAGTTGCTTAACTGGGGATTCTTAATGGGGGCAGGCTTGATGAAAAGAAAATTTCTGGTAACAGATGGTGTCCTGCCCACTAATCTAAACAAAATAAATTGGTTAATAGAAGCAAGTAGATAAAAGGGCTGCTCTGTTATTAAGATGTCTTCATTACAAAGCATATAATGAATCAAATTTGTTTGAAAACAATCAGCTTCACAGTCTAAACACTCACTATGACGGTCTAGTCTTTCCTTCTCCTTTATAACTTTCTTCTCTTTTGAAAAGTGCTCATGAGCTAGGTTGAGCTTTAAAGAAAAAGATATTACTCTTAGTGCTGCACAGTTCAGAACCAATCAAATAGAACTTCATGGTAACAATAATGCAGCCACACCCCCAAAGAAAAACCACTGTAAATGCCTGTTTCCCAAGACTGCCTGCCTCAAGCTATAAGAAAGCAGCGGTGACCTATTCATTTAACAAGAGAAAGTCTCTTTCAAAACCATCTGTCTTTATCCTCATTAAAAAGAACAAGGGAGGACTTCCCTGGTGGTTCAGTGGTTAAGACACCACGCTTCCAATGCAGGGGGCGGGGGTGAGTTTAATTCCTGGTTGGGGACCTAAGATCCCACATGCTGCCTGGTGTAGCCAAGAAAGAAAAGAACAAAGGGTTCCTTGGAATAACAAACCCCCTCCCCAATTAAAAAAAAAAAAAAAACCTCAGGAAAGAAACTGCATACTTGTTAATGACTCAGCATCCCTGAATAAAAACTTCTGCAAGCGCAAAAATATCATACCTGAATGCTATTAATGACTAAAACTGAACATACACACAAATAGAAACAGGAAAATAAGCACTTGAACAAGCAATTTATAGTTTTTTCTCTCACTTTAATTATACATGTTTCTAGTTAAGGTTACTCCCACTTTCCAGATTTGGGCTATTTGTTAGTATTATTGATAGCATGAAGTTTAGAATTTGAAGCTGGAATAGCGCTAGAAGATTATAGACTCCAACACTTTCTTCTGCTGATAAAGAAACAGGGCTCAAGGGATTACATGATCATGGGCAAGTTATAACTCTTAGTTTAAGGCAGCAGGCTTTAGCCAGGACCCAAGTCACATCATTAGAGCTGGCGCCTGCACTTGAGTATGACATCAATCTCCTATAAAGAAGTGTAATAATACCTACTTCCTGAGACGAGTATAAGAAATGATTTTTTTTAAATCTATACATGTAGCTGGAGTGTGTGTGTGTACTTATTTACATCTCCATCCATCCATCCATCCATCCACCCATCAGAAACAGTTTTTGTTGAAACTTGCAGTTTTAATGCAATACCATAGGAGTCATTTTAGTTTCCTTCTCACTGTAATTTCTATCTCCCTTTACTGGCAGTCAGAAACTTGACTCCCATTATCCTTAATACACTAATTTGATCAACCCCCCACCCCACTCCCCTATACAGAACCAATCTCTATTCCTCCCCGACATGGATGCCCTCTTCACTGGCTTAGACTCTGGATTCCCCATGCTAGGCTGCTCCCCACTCGTGTCCTCACTCAGATTCTGACCCCTGGTGTTAGGCTACCCCTTCCATAGACATCTTCACCCTGCTCAGGATTCAACACCTGTCTCAGGTGCCACTCCATACGGATGTCCTCTGCAGGCCTTACCCTTACATGGATGCCCTTCTCACTCTGTTCTGCCTCTGATAACCACACCACATGTCCATCCATGACATCCCTTTCATCCTATTTGAGCTCCGACTTCTCCTGCAAGGCTGGCCCCCCACAACAAACACTCCCCTCATCTTCCTCAGGCCCCAGTATCCCCAACCAGACTGCCTCCCAGCATGGATGACTCTCTTGCTCTATTCCACCTACTGGCTTTAGAACACAGTTGTTTCAGGAAGCTTTTTCTGATTATAAAAATCATACATTCAATGTATAAAACTTGGAAAATATCTTTAAGAGCATTAAAAAAAAAACAAAAAACAGAAGACAGTTTCCCATAATCCCACCAACCACAGATAGCTGTGCATGTAAATACAATCATATTTTACAAATAAACCACAAATTAAACTTAATTATTTTCAACTTAACATTTTAAAGATTATGGTTTTTCCTATATTTTCCAAGACTCTTCAAAGTAGTAACAAACTAGCTGGGAAGAGATTAGACAGCTCTAAACTATTAGGAGTACTGTTTTGAATTTATTCAGCGCCACTTAGTAATTTACTATTTGAAATTATTGTAGCTTACAAGAAGCACCTAACCAGAGAGATTTGGCACAGGTTAATTTTTGCTCATTAAAAAAATAAGTTATAAAAAATTTCCCTGTATTTATTTTGAGCAAGTGGAGTCAGGATACAGAGCCATTCAGTGATTTCCAGTGTTAAATGACAGCTTTTTCCTTTTTTTTTTTTTTTTTTTAATGGGAAAAGCTGATTTATTCAGGAAGCCAGCAACCTAGGGAGATGGTGGACTAATGTCCGAAAATCATCTCCAAGTTGCCCATTAGGAGACAAAGGTTTTTAAGGCATTGTGAGGGAGCAGCCTACAGGTTGCATGATCAGCTCGTGTACAGTTCTCAGGTTGGTTGGCTTAAACGCAGTTTCAAGCATCACCCATCTTCTGGATTTCAACCAATTTGGGGTCCACGTGCTTGCAAGTCAACAGTTTTGATCTGGTGGGAGATGTGACAGCCTTTTAATAACATTGTTGCATCTCCAAATTAGAGACCATGGTTTCAAATAATTAAGTAGGGGACAACTGACAACTTTACATTATCTCCCTAGTCCCCATAAATGGAGGGCAATTAGTTTTAAACCTTGATTTGCTAGTGTATAATGCGAATTACAGCTTCACAGTTTCTGTCTAGGCAAACAAAGGGCCACTACTAAGGATTCCATGTTTGTAGGCTGTCTTCCATTTATCTGAGGAATGGGCTCAATGCATAGTAAATGCTTCTGCCTAAGCAGAAGTCTCTTTGGACTGGTTAAAATGTCATTGTTGGGACATAACTAAAATCCCATTTGGCTTTCTGCTTGTGAGGACTGCCAATCTTTCCAAAAAGGAGCAAGTAAATTACAAGATAACAGACCTCTAAATTTTCTAATCATGGAGATACATTACTGCTCAATTTCTCCATACACCTCACAGAACATCAACTGGAACACATCCATCTGTCCTCCGAGATTGCTTCATCCATTTGGATTTAAAGTCAGTTCTCAAGAGCAGTTCTCTAAACCCAGACTCACAATCATTACTGGCAAAATGGAATAAGAATTATTATTATCCCAACAAATATTGGAAATTTTACTATATACTAATCATTGTGCAAAGCACTTTACATGAATTTCTGATTAAACAATCACAAAGTTCACAGTATCATCCTTTTGTTTCAGATGAAAAAATGGAAACTTGGAGAGCTTAAGTAACTATCATGCATGCACGCTACAGCCGCTTCAGTTGTGTCCAATTCAAGTCGATCCTGGAGACTGTAGCCCGCCAGGCCCCTCTGTCCAGGGGATTCTCCAGGCAAGAGTACTGGGAGTGGGTTGCCATGCCCTCCTCCAGGGGATCTTCCCATCTCAAGGACTGAACCTGGGTCTCCTGCATTTCAGGCAGATTCTTTACCATCTAAACCACCAGGGAAGCCTGGGAAGCCCCTAAGTAACTTACTAAGACTCATAAAGCTAATAAGGAATGGAGACTGAATTCAAAGTAAGGCAGGCTGACCCCTAAGCCCAGGCTTTTGCCTTAGTGCCTAGCTCAGTGGTTCTCAAAATTTTGACCTCAGGATCCCTTCCCTCTCAATTACTGAGGACTCTAAAGAGCTTTTACTAAATGTGGGTTATTTCTATCAATATTTACTATAATAGGAGGTAAAACTAATAAAATTTGAAACTACTGATTAAATCTTTAAAGAATAACAATAAAAAACTCATATTTTAACAATTTTTTAATAAAATAACAGCATTTTCCCAAACTGTTATAAAGGAGCAGCATTGTTTTCCATATTTATAAAAAATTTTTAATGTGTGACTTAAAGACAGCTGGATTCTCCTGTCTTGTAACTACTTCTAAATTCAATCTGTTGCAATATTTGAATTTGGTTGTAGTACATGAAGAAACCTGAGCTCATACAGATATGTAGCTGGAAAATGAAGAATTAATGATTGAAAACATTCTTCTTTGATCCTTACTACACTAAAACTCAACAATGGCAGTTTTCTAAGGGGGTTTCCAATATGAAATCTGAAGATATAATGGTGAACTTTTGTAACCTGTTATATTAAAATCCATTGGCCTATCTTGCATTTTGAATGGACCTTTTATAGTTATGCATGATTTTGTAACATCATGCATTTCATATCTGAAAAATATTGGTTGACTGAATAATCCAAGTCCTTCCAATGCTGACACATTTCATTGTACAGTATTAAAAGAAGAGAATCACATGCATTAAAGTCATCACCAACTCCACCAAAAAAGTCTTTTAAGTATTTGGAGCCTGTCAAGACCATGACGGCAAATACAAGTTTTACAAAATTCTAGTTTTCTCTTAAAAGCTTGAATTTTATCATTAGCAACAAATAGTCAGTTGTTTACCAACCATTAAAGGGCTGGTTCATTTCATTTTTTTGAGAAAATGTATGCCAAACAACCAAGTCTGAATAATCATAGTTATTTTTTTTTCAAGTGAAAAAGGTGTTGCATTTTTAAAAAGTGACTAATTCAGCTGAGAATGTAAAGCAATTATACAAAGGTTTTTCCTCAAGATAACTGTTGTACCTCAGTGTGCAGCACAAGTGTTTTCCAGGTGCTTCCTATTAAATCACACAGAATATGAAACAGAATGTATTTAAGATTTAAAATAATCAGTACTTTTTACTACTTCACCATGAAAATTTTTAAGTGAACAGGCAAATTTAAAAATATGTCATCTTTTAACTGCAAGTTAAAAAATAAAAGTGCAGGGATGATCCAGAGAGATGATATGGGATGGAAAGTGGGAGGGGGGTTCAGGATTGGGAGCTCGTATACACCCATGGCGGATTCATGTCAATGTATGGCAAAACCAATACAGTATTGTAAAGTAAAATAAAATTAAAATAAATAAGTAAAAGTGCATCTAAGAAGCACACAGTGACTACTTAGCACAGTCTGGCGCCAACTGCCTTGGTTTGTGCTCCACCATTTCCACAAAGGGCTTCCCAGGTGGAGCAGTCGGAAAGAATCTACCTGCCAATACAGAAGACACAGCAGACACATGTTCAACCCCTGGTCAGGAGTATCCCCTGGAGTAGGAAATGGCAACCCATTCTTGTCTGGAAAATTCCATGGACAGAGGAGCATGGCAGGCTATAGGCCACAGCGTCACAAAGAGTCAGACATGACTGAAGTGCTTAGCATGATATCTGGCACATAATAACAGACACATAATAATTAGCTGCATATGATATGATGATCATTATGTGACAATGCATAAAGGAGAATCAAGCATTGCATAAAATTTAGACTGCAAAGTCCTCCCAAACCTGAAATTCTACTATGATCAAATATACATCAAAATCATCAGAGACAGAAGTAAGGCATCAATCATAATCCAACAC